>JACCIX010000591.1:0-60059 GCA_025506515.1 Flaveria trinervia | reverse complement strand
TGTATGATTGGGTCCTTGATGTATCTAACAGCTTCTAGACCAGATATTATGTTTGCTACATGTGTTTGTGCTAGATTTCAGGCTGCTCCTAAAGAGTCTCATTTGATTGCAGTCAAGAGAATCTTTAGATATTTGCAAGGTACACAATCTCTAGGTTTATGGTATTCCACTGGACACTCTTGCAAATTAGTTGCTTTTTCAGATAGTGACTATGCAGGGTGCAAGTTAACTAGAAAGTAACTTCTGGTGGTTGTCAATTCCTAGGCAACTGTTTGATTTCTTGGCAGAGTAAGAAACAAACATCTGTTGCTACATCAACTGCTGAAGCCGAGTACATTGTGCTGCAAGTTGCACTTCTCAGGTACTCTGGCTTCAAAACCAACTTTTGGATTATGGCATTACAGAGACTAAGACTCCATTCCATTATTAATGGATAATGCTTCAGCTCTGTGTATTGTCAAAAATCCAGTCCAACACTCTAGGACCAAACATATAGAGATCAGACATCACTTTATTCAGGATTGTTTTGAAAAAGGTCTGATTGATCCTAAGTTTGTGCCTAGTGCTGATGAGCTTGCAGATATTTTTACTAAGCCTTTGGATAGTTCTACTTTCCAAAACCTTGTGTTAAGGCTTGGTCTGCTACAGCTAGAATAAGTGACAACTACTAATGATTTCAGTAAATACTGGTGATCATTGGTAACCATGTCACATATAAGTACTGATGAGTCCTTTCACCTTCAGTAGTTTTTATAACTACTGACGGCTAAATGCCTCACAAGTACTGAAGTACTTTATCTGTTCTAAACTACTGATGTAGTTACAACTACTGATGTAGTTACAACTACTGATGTAGTTACAACTACTGAAATCAGTACAAACATAAGTACTGACGTCCTATGAAACACCTGAAAAGCAGATGCAACGTCTGATGAGTAAGTGTTGAGGACAGTATGAAACAGCTGACAGGCTATGAATTAAGGAAAACTACTGAAGAGAACTTTCTCTTCAGTTGTTTCTACAACTGCTGTTTCATTCTAAACACTGAAGCAAAACCATGTCTTCAGTAGCTTTATAACTACTGATGACTAAACACAAGTCTTCAGCTGTTTACAACAACTGATGACAAAACCACTGTCTTCAGTAGTTTCACAACTATTGATGACAAACACCAACCTCAGCTGTTTCATCATCTGAAGTCAAACCATGGTCTTCAGTAGTTTTCTAACTTCTGATGCCTAATACCACGACTTCAGCTGTTTCAACGTCTGAAGGATAATACCATGTCAACAGTCGTTTAAAACTACTGATGACTACACCACATCCTTCAGTCATTTTATTACCTGTAACCTATAAATATCCCTGACCTAATCCTTCAATGCTTCATCTTCTTCAAACCTAACGTTCCTCTCCAAAACTTCTCTCTTCTCAATGGCGTCCATGCAAATTAAACCGCGACACAACTGTTTGCCTACCTTACTAAATCGCCTGTCTGGGCTAAGTTCGATACTGCTATCGATCTTATGGTTCAGTCCCAATACAAAACGACATTTCTTCTGAATCCATACTACATGCCAAATCCCTCCAACAATTTTGGATGAACGTTACTATTACACTGGGGAGAACAACACACCACCATCTCTCCAGTCGGTCGTTAACAACAAAGAAGTGGTCATCACTCCTGCAATAATCCGCCAAATTCTTTCTCTGGATGATGCTATTTCTCCTGCTAGATATCCCAAGGGCACACAGATCTATCCTTTGCCCACATGGATATCAAGGCAATCTCTCAGTGCCTCCACTATCATGAAGAAACACTTCCATGACGCTGAACGCCTAATTTTTCACATGGTGAATGTATGTTTGGCTCCTAAGACTTCGTCTTGGGATCAAATGTCGACAAAGTGGAAGCAGGTAATGTATTCTATTCTTGAGCAACAACCGTTAAACTTTTCAGAAATAATATTTTCGGAGCTCAAGGATATGGCTCAAAAACTAACTGTTAACCGCTGGATACTATATCCACGGTTCATAATGGCCATCATTACAAACCAGCTTAATGCTGAGGGACTTGTTGGCTTGGAGTCCCTGCTACGGCTGTTCTGCCGGAAGTATACTCCCAGCACAACTCTGACCAGACACACAAATTGGCTGCCAAGCTGCGCAAACCCACGCAGCTGGAACCCCCAGCACCACCTCCAAATCAAAAGTCCCCACCAAACCCACCAAAAAGAAACCCAAAACGGCTACTCAGGGATTGAGTCCCCTGAGGATGCCCCTGCAACACAAACGCAGGATATATCCACTAGTCCAAACCCCTAGTGGATACATTGACTCTTCCAGCCATAGCCGCTCAGGCTTCCTCTCAACAGGAGCCTGCAGCAACCACACAAGGGTACCTACATATCTGGGATCTTCCTCAATTGAGGAGATTGCCATTGAAAAGCACCAACCTCCCCAGGTGCACACTGCTTCTATCCCTTCACCCCATCCAACTGCCCCTCACAGCCCAACTTTAATAGTTGCACAAGTGCTGACTCACTGCACTCCTCACCCCCTCCCCAAAACCACTTACTACTGGAACACACCTCTACAATTGAGGGGGAGGAACACAGTGCAATTGAGAACCCACAGCACAGGGGTTTACCACTTCTATCTCCTGGTGTAGATAAGGCTTAGAATATCTAGTGAGGCTGCCACCTCTTCTGAATCAGCACATGATCAGAATGAGGCTGGTAACATTGCTAAGACCTCACTAGAGGCAACAGCTGATGATGGACATTGTTCTGAGGCTGGAAGTCCCCAGTACCAAGCAAAGGGGCACATGCAACAACTGGTCTACACCCAGTGCATGTCAATCCTGCTCCAAGCAGGAGGTCAGATGATTCAGCTTCGGCTGCTGATGACCTGGGCTTTTTCTACCATGTTCTTGCCCAGAACACAATCCTTGAAGAGAAGTCAGTAGGCTTCAAAACCTACTTGACCAACTTTCACAAGGAGAAAGACATCTGCCTCCACCAACCCACAGATGGCACCTTCAGTTGAAGGTTCCCCAAACACTGAGCCACTCCAAACTCAACCACCTGCCTCTGCTTCAGGCCCTATTTCTCAGGAACAGAACTCTCCTGAGCACATAGGTGCTGTACTTCAAATTCCCCCTCTCATCACACCCATAATCACTGATATTGTGACTAAAGCCATTGATGAGAGGCTTTCCTCAACTTTACAACACTTGATTGATGCTGCTGTGCAAAAGACACTTTCTGCGGTACAAACCCCTTCCTCCAATGCATTCAAAAAGGGGGATAGCACTGTAGTAAAGAAAAAGAGGAAAAGAACAGAGGAAAAGAAGGAAGAGAAGCAAGCCCAAGAGGAGGAGAAAGAAAAGCAACCACTGCTCACTTACAAGCGCAAGAAAAGTGCTGATGATCAACCTACTGAAGACAAATCCTTGGAAGAGCTGGTAAAAGAAGCTGACACTACACACAGCCGATCCATGGATAAAATAATTGAACAACTCTTCAGGCATGGGTTTGATACAGCCACATTGGATAGTGAGATCAGAAGGTTGGAAGTGCAAGAGATTCAAACCCGATGGGTTGGGTATGATGCTCTTGAAAAAGAGAGATTGGAGATAATGATCCGCTTCATTGCAAAATACTTAGGAAGATCGTTAATGGAGATTCGCGCGTGCTATAGCCACCAGAATCTGTCTGTCTGAGCAATTCCACAAGGGGATTATTGTTGAAGCCCTTGATGAGGCTGGGGCTGGTAAAAGGTTGGAAATGGCTAAACTTACAAAGGCGAAACTTACTACAAAGATGATGGATCAACCTTCCCTTCCACCCACTCAAACACTGCCTACCCCTCAAATCTCCAAACCAATCTCTAAGCCAAACACCAAACATCCTCTTTCTTCAAAACCATTCCTTTACCAACCCAACCATCATCCAGTGATGCACCTAGAAGGAGGAGAAGGGTGCTGAGGATGGAAGAAGAAGAAGAAGAAGAGGATGAAGATGATAGTCTGCCACTCTCTGCTGTTCTAAAGCTACCAAAACCCAGAAGTCAACCCATGATCACACCTGACTCTCAAGGGAAATGGTTAGAGTCAAGATAGAAGATGAAGAACAGCAGAAACAGCACGATGAGCAACTACTGAAGATGGTTGACAAGGAATTTCCTCAGTCATCATCTATTCAAGCCATGAAAGGGCATGCTCAGAGGCTGTACACTCTCAGGCACACTTTTCAGTATCAGAAGGAGAGAGTGAGAGTATGGCCAGACCCCAGGGTGAGTTCTAGAATCCATAAAAGAACTATTCCACACAGATACAATGGCCAGGTTAGAAAAACAATAGATTCTACCATCATGTTGGCCATTGTAGTCACACCTTGGGAAATCATTGATGAATTCAAGAAAGCTCATCAAGCAAAGATGACCCCTCAAGCTTTATTGGAAAACAGATGATCAAAAAGGGGTTGTTATATAAAAAGCTTGAAGACATCCAGACGAATGAGCTCCAGTTACTCCTTGAAGGCACCCATCCTGATGAATTTGTCTATAGGGAGGTAACTACAGTGGAGCTTAAAAATGGCAGGACCATGAAGTACTTATCTGAGTACTATGGTCCAGAGTTCTTCTTCGAAGGAGGAGTAGAAGAACTCTCCAAGGAGGAACAAGTTGTTCTCCTTGAGGCCTATGTTCGAGAGTCATACAGACTCATTATGGGGAAGTAAATCTCATGAATGGGATAACAACTCTGTGTCCAGTTCCCCAAAACAGAGTTCCCATTCATACCTTGCCAAACAAATATCTGAGATTTCTTCCCAGCCGGAGCTTACATGGGTCATCTTCTCTACTGATCAAGAAGGAAAAAGACCAACATTTTGCCAACAATAAGTGGGATAATAAATAATTTAGAGGTTTTGGCTGCATTGGTTCAGGGGGAGTTTGTTGGACCAAAAGAACCAATGAGCCAAGATCAGAAAACCTCTAAGTCCCACATGGTATCACAACAACTGCTGAAAGCTTCATCAGCAGTTTGACAAGTGCTGAAGACTTCAACAGCTGAAGATCAAGTGCTGAAGACTTCAACAGCTGAAGAACTAAAGTGCTGAAGTACAACAGCTGAAGAACACAAGTACTGAAGCTGAACAGCTGAAGAACACAAGTACTGAAGCTGAAAAGCTGAAGAACACAAGTACTGAAGCTGAACAGCTAAAGAACACAAGTGCTGAAGCTGAAAGACCAAAGTACTGAAGTACAACAGCTGAAGTGTTTATAAGTGCTGAAGATCAACAACTGATGTACAAAGTCTAAAGACAAAGACTGAAGACATCAGCTGATGATATCTACTAAGTCATCAGCTGATGAAACATCTGAAGGTCAAAGTCTGAAGATCAAGTACTGAAGCCTCAGTAGTTTGTCACAACTGCTGAAGAGTACTTCTTCAGTAGTTGTGATATCAGTAGTTTTATATTTCTAGTTTCAGTAGTTTTGTAAAACGACTGAAGAGCTTGTTCTTCAGTCATTGTAGTTTCAGTAGTTTTATATTTCAGTAGTTATAACAACTGATAACACTTGGAACTTTTTGTAAGAAGATGTCAGCTGTTTTGACATCTCCAGTAGTTGTGTTTCAGTTGTAATAAATCTGTTAGATGTCACTATCAAGTGACATCAGCAGACGTCACATCTCTTATATAAGAGGTGTCGACCTAATCATAATTGTGACATTCTGTTACCACGAAAGCGAATATTGAATGAAATATATTTGCAGATATTCTCTCTCTCTATAACCGTCTTTGTTCTTGATTGAATATCGTTTTATTCTTGTGAATCGACTAATTCATTGTTTGAATTCCACTGCAATACTCTTCAATCAATCAAACATAGATCACTGATCCTAACAATTATTGACCGTTTGACCAAGACGGCACATTTCATACCAATACGAGACACATACAAGGTTTCAAGACTGGCTCGCATCTACATTGATGAGATTGTGAGTCGTCATGGCGTACTTGTAACACCTAGTTATTTTTTTAAAAGAAGAATAAGAAATGAAGAATAAAAGAAGGAAACATCAATAACCCAAGTTGAGGGGTTAAAAATGTAAAAGGGGATAAAAGTACAAAAAGTTGGTGTAAAGATGGGCATGGCCGCCCACCCTCTCTTCACATTACCTTTTCATTCGGTTAGAGAGAGAGATAGCAGAAAACTCTCGGGTTGAAGAGGAAGAAGAAGAAGAGGCTGAATTCAAGGTAATAATTCATGGGTTTTAAGTGTTCATGTTGGGTTTTGTCTCGGGTATATGATTATGTGCTTGTGTGTGTTCGTGTGTGTGTGTTTTGTGGGTTTCTAGGTGTTTGAACTCATTTGCAAACGGGTTAGAAGAAAGATACACCCAAAGTTGCACCAGGTGAGTTTCTAGACCCCGGTTTTACTTGTTTTAAACTCTTCTTGGGGCTGAAAATGTATTAAAATGATTTTACAATGTTTATGTATGTATACCCATATGTATTATGCATGTTTGATGATGTTCCTTAGATGCTTATAGGTTGTTCATGTTTAGAATAGCCTTGGTAAGCTTAGAGCGAATAGGCTTGATGTTTGGGTTCGAAAATATCCTAGAACCATATTGAGCAGAAGGTTCATGTGCCTAGGTAAGGCCCATGCACCTGGAAATGCCTTAGAAATGTTGTGTAGTTCATGCACCTTAACAGTGGTCCATGCGCCTAGAATATTAGTCAGACACCTAAGTGTAGGGTCATGCGCCCAAATAGTATCCATACACCCGAATAACCCATGCGCCTAAGTTTCCATACGCCCGAATAGCCCATGCGCGTAAGTGTTAAAGCAGTTTAAGTATTGGCAGATGCGCCTGCATAGTGATGAAACACCCAAACAGGGCTCATGCGCCCAAATAGTGTCGAACGCCTAAACACTTAGAATTTATTACAAAATTTTTGAGAGTCTGTGCTTTTAAGGTTTTGACCGAGGTTTGACTAGGGCTTGTTAATGCTTGGTTTCATGCATGATTATGATTGCTTTATGATTGTTCCATATTATTATTATTACTATTAGTGTATGTCTTTACATGGTGTGCTTATTATCGTAACGTAAAGTATTACTAATAATAATAAAGAGAAAGAGCAATGAAGAAGAGAAGTGGAACCTAATTTAAAATGTTAACAAGTCTTGCAAGCTTATAGGAGGTGCATGACCATGTTGTTGTTAGCTCAACCATGATGCGGGTTAGCTACCCTATGATGCACATGGGGCCAGTCAATTGAGATTGGCGGACCTCTGCAGCGTACCCTAGGTGACTGGGCCACCCTTGTATACAGTGTTTAAAGCCCCTTGAGGGAACATAGGGCCCATCACCATTTCCCCCGCGCATATAGTTTAGAGTATTGCTCATTGGTCCACATAGGCAGTGAAAGATAAAGATAAAAGAGTACAGAGTAAACAAGGCATATAGTAAAGAGATGAAGCATTATCTGATTGTATAGTTAATGCGTGCTTACGTATAAAGAGATGAAGTTTTCATAAAAAGTGTATTTTCATATATATACCTTACAGAAAGTATTTTATTATTTTTAAACTGGAACTCACTCAGCAACGCTGACCTTTATACATTTTCAGTTGGCAGGTAATCATTGCTGAGGATGGTACGAGGGTGAAGCTACTCGGCAGGGAAAGACTGACATCCATTTATACTCGTTATTGCTGTTGTTTTGCAATGCAAATTAAACAATTCTTTTGTATTCGGTTAAACAATAGTGTATTGCTCAATAACAGTGTTTTTAATGAAATGAATGAATGGCTTTTGTTAAAATGATTTCGCTGCTTAAGCGTGTAAATTTATAATGTTTAATGTATTTTAATGCTGTGAATGACCAACTATGATGTCTCCGGGAACAGGGCCTTACAAGTTGGTATCAAAGCCAAAGTTTAAGAGAATTGGGTTAAATAAAATTTTAAAACCTAAACTGAAAATGGGACAATTGGAGGGATGTCACCCCGAGTAGCTACGTGCCATCAGGTATGTCTTTTCTTATGTTAACCAGTATTATATGTGCATGCTATGTGATTTATGTGCCTTTAGTAGATTTAGGTGCTAATTAAGTCAGGATAGGAAATGCTTGGGGTATGAAGAGTAAAGTAAGTGGCTAATCACAACTGGCCACTGTAATTAGGGACTTACTATACTTGACATAACTGAGTTATTACCTTGAATGACCGCGTTAGTGTTAGAATCTTATAGTGTGTTAGAGGATGGCTGGACAGAAATCTTCCAAGACTCCTAGAGGCAGAGGCCGTCCATGTATGACTAGGAGTAGTGCTAAGGCTCCTGAGACGACCCATGAGAACCCTGAGGTTCATGGCCGGAGTGAAGAGAATGAGAATGCTAGCTTGAATGCCTCAGCTAGGAGGCGATTGCTGATAAGTACACCAGGTCATGCAGACAGTCTTACCGTTTGTGGTGACTTAAGTCATCAGGGCTATGAGAAGCGAGGAAAGGAAGGAGAAGGAGAATAGAAAGGGATCAACAGGCAAGGGAAGCAGAGGCAGGAGGAACAACCAGAGTTTGAGACTGTGTTGTCTGACGAGGAGGAGGATGATGTAGTGGGGGTAGCGACCGGAGGGTGCAGTTATGGGGCGTTCCAAAGGTGTAGCCCCCGACTTTTGATGGCAATGGCAATGCTGCTACCACTCACCGCTAGGTGAGAGAGATGGAGGCAGTCTTGGAGATCAGTGAGTGCCGCGAGGACCAAAAGGAGAAGTTCGTGACTCACTCATTTGTTGATTCAGCGCTGTGTTGGTGGGACAATATTGTCCAAGCTGAGGGTACCAAGGCAATCAGAAGGATGAGGTGGAGTGAACTGAAGAAGTTGGTGGTCGAGGAATTCTGCCCTCACAGGGAACTCGATAAAATCGAGAGGGAGTTCTTGCAACTTGAAGCGGGAACCATAACCACCAGCAGTACACCACTAAATTCAACGAGATGGCGAGGCTGGTGCCGGATCAGGTGACGCCGGTGTCAAGGAAGATCAAGAGGTACATCCACGGACTGCCGGTGACATTCGCAGGCACCTGATTGCTGCTCAGCCAGGAACCTTTCGATCGGTGGTGGATTTGGCGGGTAGATTGTATGATGAGCGAGAGGAGGCTGTGGCGGAGGTGAAGAAGATGAGTGGGGATGGTAAGAACTGGAATGGGAAGAGGTTTGGACGTGGTGGTTTCACTCCAAGCAACAAGAAGAGAAGGTGGACGACCGTGGGGTGTCGTCAAGATCAGAGCTGAAAAAGTGTGGCAGATGTGAAAGGGAGCATACCAGTGAGTGCTGGATGGGAATGAATGTATGCTTCAGATGTGGCAAGCCTGGCCATATCGCTAGAGACTGTAGGGTGATGAAGTTCTATAACTGTGGTGGGGAGGGCCACGCGACCAAAGACTGTAAGAAGCCGAGGGCGGAGAGCTCTGGAGCAAAGAAGAAGCCGGAGGAAGGAGGGCAGAGGCAAGTGCTAGAGCTTACACCATGACCCGGGAGGAAGCCAGAGCTGATCCCGATGTCGTGTCAGGTATGTTTCTAGTAAACCAAACTTGTGCCTCTGTATTGTTTGATTCCGGTGCTAGTAGGAGTTTTATTTCCACTACTTTCTATGCTAAGTTGCCTATTAGTAGTAGAAATGTTAGTGAACCATTCGATTTAGAAATCACTATTGGCAAGTCCACTAGAATTACTGATGTGATAGAGGACTGTGCTATAGAACTAGAAGGTCATAGGTTTGCTGCTAGGTTACATGTGATGCCCCTAGGTAGATTTGATGTAGTACTAGGGATGGACTGGTTAGCAACTTATGAAGCAAACATCGTATGTTGCAAGAAGTGATCCGATTAGTTGCGCCTGAGGGGAGTTTGGTTACGATTTATGGAGATCGCGTTACAACAATACCGAAGGTGATTTTGATGGCGGTGGCGGGGAAGTGCATGAAACGTGAATGTAGTGCCTACTTGGCCTACGTAAAAGATGTGGATGCGTCAGTACCGCAATTATCTGAGGTGCCAGTGGTGTGAAACTTTCCGAACGTATTCCCGGAACACTTACCCGACGTGCCATCGAATCGCGAGATTGAGTTCCAAATTGATTTAATACCCGGTGCTCAATCCGTTGCAAAGCACCATATCGATTAGCTCCGACTGAGATGAAGGAACTCATGAGCCAATTGCAGGAGTTAATAAGGGATTCATTCGACCGAGTATCTCTCCATGGGGTGCTCCGGTATTGTTTGTAAAGAAAAAGGATGGAAGTATGCCAATGTGCATTGACTATCGAGAGCTGAACAAGTTGACGGTGAAGAATTAGTACCCATTACCGAGGATTGATGACTTGTTCGACCAACTCCAAGGTGCCAGTTGGTTCTCGAGAATAGATCTACGATCTGGCTACCATCAATTGAAGGTGAAGGAACAAGACATTCCTAAGACAACTTTCCGTACTCGTTATGGACACTACGAGTTCCTCGTTATGTCTTTTGGTCTAACTAACGTGCCAGCTGCCTTTATGGATTTGATGAATCGAGTGTGCCGGCCGATGTTGGATAGATCAGTGATTGTGTTCATTGATGATATCCTGATAAACTCAAAGAGCGAAGAAGAGCATGCCGATCACATTCGGGAGGTGTTGGAGACATTAAGAAAGGAGAAGTTGTATGCCAAATTCTCCAAGTGCGCGTTCTTGTTGCGCAAAGTTCAGTTCTTGGGTCATGTGGTGAATCCTGATGAAATCATGGTGGACCCGTCAAAGGTGGAGGCGGTTATGCAATGGAAGTCACCGAAGACGCCATCCGAGATTCGTAGCTTCTTGGGTTTGGCGAGCTACTATAGAAGATTCATCCAAGACTTTTCCAAGATCGCTTCTCCACTAACCAAGTTGACCTGAAAGGATGTAAAGTTTATATGGGGTCAAGCTCAATAGAAAGCATTCGAGGAGTTAAAGGCAAGGTTGACTCAAGCTCCTGTCCTGTCATTACCGAAGGAAGCGAGGATTTGGTGGTCTATTCAGATGCTTCCTACTCGGGGTTAGGGTGCGTGTTAATGCAGAGAGGGAAGGTTATAGCCTATGCATCCCAACAGTTGAAGGTTCATGAGGTCAATTATCCCACTCGTGACTTGGAGCTAGAAGCCGTGGTCTTTGCACTAAAGGTTTGGAGGCACTATCTGTACGGGACGAAGTGCACCATTTTCACTGACCATAAAAGCTTGAAGTATTTCTTTGAGCAGAAGGACCTAAACATGAGGTAGAGAAGATGGTTGGAGCTCATAAAAGATTATGATTGCAAGATCCATTACCATTCGGGCAAGTCTAACGTGGTGGCTGATGCCCTTAGCCAAAAAGAGAGGCCCGAGCCAATTCGGGTGAAATCATATCAACTGATCATGACCTCTGATGTAATGAAGCAAGTCGAAGAGTTTCAAGATAAGGCACTGAAAGAAGATCATGTTAGGATCTTGGCATCTAGTTTGATCATTTAGATTGGATTTGCAGTGGAATGAGCTCACGAATTAACAAATTTAACCAAGAACACACGGAATTTATCAATGAAACAGTGTTTGTTATAGAGAGAGAATTTATGTCAAAAGGAATATATTCAATCAATACATGCTTCGGCTGGCTTTCACACACAATTACAATTAGGTCATCTTTCCTTTTACAAGGGAAGCTGACGTCAGCTGATGTCACTTGACAGTGACATCTAACTGTTATTTAACTACTGAAAGTTAACACAACTACTGAAGATGTCAATCAGCTAACATCTTCTTACAAAAATACCAAGTGTTAACTATCACTACAACTACTGAAAAGAAACTACTGAAACAACAACGACTGAAGAACATGCTCTTCAGTCGTTTTACAAGTACTGAAATAGAAAATAAAACTACTGAAAGGAAACCATCACAACAACTGAAGAATGCTTCTTCAGCTGTTGTGACAAACTCTGAAGGCTTCAGTATTTGGACTTTTGAACTTCAGTTGTTGTCATCAGCTGATGTCTTCAGCTGATGTCTTCAGTCTTTGTACTTCAGTTATTGATCTTCAGTTCTTTAGTCTTCAGCTGTTGATCTTTAGACTTTGGTCTTCAGCTGTTGCAGTCTTCAGTACTTTAGTCTTCAGCTGTTGATCTTCAGACTTGGTCAAACAGCTGATCAAGTCTTCAGCAGTTGTTGTGATGTCTTGTGGGACTTAAAGGTTTTTACTGATCTGGGTCATTGGTTCTTTTGGTCCAACAAACTCCCCCTGAACCAATGCAGCCAAAACCTTTAAGCTTATTGAAGATGTCCCACTTATTATGGCAGAAAGATTGGTCTTTTTGTCTTCTAGATCAGCTCAAAAGTGACCCTTGTAAGCACAGGCCTGGGAAGAAGTCTCAATGATCTGTTTGGCAAAGGATGGATGGGAACTCTGTCTTGGGGAACTGGACACAGAGCTGTTACCCCATCCATGAGATCTACTTCCCAAATATGAGTCTGTAAGACTCCCTTGTATAGGCCTCAAGGAAGGTTACTTGTTCCTCCATGGTAAGCTCTTCTACTTCTCCTTCAAAGAGTGATTCTGGCCCATAGTACTCAGAGAGGTATTTGACCTGCTTCCCATTTTTAGCTCCACAGTTTTATGATTCTATATGCGAATTCATCTGGGTGAATACCCTTAAGAACAACTGGAGCTCATTCTTTCTAACTTCCTCAAGCCTCCTATACACTAACCCTTTTTTCACTACTTTATTCTCCAGCATCTTTTGTGGGGTCAGTTTAGCTTTATAGGCTTTCTTGAAGTCATCTAGGATCTCCCAAGGTGATACTACAAAGGCCAGAGAGATCACTTCATCTACAATCTTCTTTACTTGGCCAATGTATCTCTGTGGAATATTTTTCTTTTGAATCCTATGAGACACCCTGGGATCAGGCCAAATCCTCACTCTCTCTTTTTGATATTGAAAGGTGTGTCTAAGAGTGTATAATCTCTGAGCATGTTTCTTCATATTGATGATTGAAGATGTGGCAGCATATGCTTTGTCGACTCTTCTCAACAATTCCTCATCATGTTGTTTGTGAAGCTCTTCTTCTTCTAACTTCACTTTCACAATTTGCCTTTAAGATTCAGGAGTAATTGTTGGAGGGTGACTTATGGCCTTAGGCAACTGTATAATAGCTGAGATTGGTAGCTTGTCTTCATCTTCATCATTATCTTCTTCTTCCTCTTCTAGCCTCAGTACCTTTCTCTTCCTCTTCTGGGGTACATCATCGGCTATTGGTTTTGTGGGTAAGGGAATTGGTTTAGTGGGTTGTGGTTGTGGTGGTTTTGGTGTGGGAATTTTGACAGGCTGTTCTAGCATTTTGGATGTAAGTGAGGCTTTAGATTGTTTTACCAGTTCAGACCTGCTCCCAGCACCAGCTTCATTCAAGGCTTCAATGACCAGCCCTTTGGTATATACTTCAGACGAACAGATCTTGGTGGTTAGTGCCAAGATGCTGTCCCTGGACCATGACTTTATTTCAATCAATGATCTTCCAAGATACTTAGCTATGAACTTGATCATGATTTCCAGCCTTTCCCTTTCCAACACACTATAACTGGCCCATCTTGATTGTATCTCTTCTATTTCCAGCCTTCTGATCTCAGAGTCTAATATGGCTATGTCATGACCATGTCTAAATAGCTGATCTATAATTTTATCCATTGATCTGCTATGAGCTTCATCAGCATCTTTAACAAGGTCTGCTAATGATTTTTCTTCATCAGCTCTTGACTCAGCACTTTTCTTTCTTTTATATGTAATCAGCTGTTCTGAGATCAGTTCTTTCTCAACCTCCTTCTCTTTCTCAGGCTCTTTCTCTTTTTCAGGCTCTTTCTCAGCATCAAATCTCTTTCTTTTCTTGTCTTTCACTGCCTTAGACTTTGCAGTCTCCCCCTTTTTGGGTGCATTGGAATCAGGGGTTTTGAAGGCAGAAAGAGATTTATGAACAGCATCATCAATGAGGGTTTGTAGATTTGAGGGAATCCTCTCATCAATGGCTTTATGCACTATGTCAGTGATGATGGGAGTGATGAGAGGTAAGGAGTTTTGAAAGATAGCAACCATCTGCTCAAAGGGGTTCTGTCCCTGAGAGGTGGTGCCAAAAGCAGAAGCTGGTGGCTCAGTTATGTGTGTAGGCTCAGTGTTTGGTGAACCTTCAATTAAAGGTGCCATCTGTGGGGTTAATAGGGTAGATGGTCTTTGATTGGGAGACATTTTGGCCAACAGCTCTTTGAGTCTGCTCACCTTATTCTCTAGGATGGTATTGTGGGCTAGAACATCATAGAAAAAGCCCAGGTCATCATCAGTCTGTGCTGAATCACCTGACCTCCTGATTGAATCAGGATGTACAAGCTCTGAGTGTAGATCAGTAGTAGCATGTGCCCCTTGGTCTTGGTACTGGGGACTTCCTGCCTCAGGACTATGTCCGTCATTGGCAGTTGCCTCCGGTGAGGTCTTATGGATGATACCAACCTCATCCTGATCATTTGCTGAATCAGTAGAAGTGGCAGCCTTACCAAAAGTTCTAATCTCCTTTTCTACACTTGGAGATTGAACATTGTAACCCCTGTGCTACGGGATATCAGAAGCACTTTGGTCCTCCCCCTCAATGGTTGAGGTATTCCCAGTTGGAATTGGTTTCTGGGGAGGGGGTGAGGAGTGCAACTGACTCAGCACTTTTGCAACTGTCAGTGTAGGACTTTGAGGGACAGTTGCATGTGGAGATTGGGTAGAAGCAGATTGCACTCGGGGTGAGAAGCGTTCTTCAATGGTAATCCTCTCAATTGAGATAGGTTCCAGCAGTGTGGTTTCCCCAATTGTGGTTGCAACAGGATCCTGTTGAGAGGATACCTGTGCGGCTTTAGCAGGATGAGTCTTTGACATAACTGGGGGGGTTAGGGAACCAGTATGTTCTTCCTGTATTGGTGGTACATGGGTGTCCTCAGGGGACTCATCTCCCTGAGTACCCTTTTTGGGTTTTTGTGTTTTGGGTTTGGTGGGGACTTTGGATCTGGAAGTGGAGATTGTGGGTTCCCTCTGCTTGGGTTTTAGCATCCGGGCAGCCCCTTTGAGAGTAGGGTCTGTGTTGTGTCAGGAGTATACCTCAGCTAAAACAGCTAGAGCAGGGACTCCAAGACCAACAAGTCCATCAGAGTTTAGCTGATTTAAAATAATGGCCATCAGAAACCTGGGATAAAGTAGCCATCTATTTGTCACAGGTTTCTGAGCCAGATCCTTTAGTTCCATAAAAACTATCTCAGAAAAATTTGGATTTTGTTGCTCAATGATAGAATACAATACCTGTTGCCATCGGGAAGACATCTGATCCCAAGAAGATGTCTTCGAAGCTAGGCAGACATTCACCATGTGAAAAATAAGTCGTTCTGCATCATGGAAGTGCTTGTTCAGTATGGTTGTAGCACTTATGTCGCCTTCATACCCATTATTAATGAAAGACATATCAGTGGTGCCTTTCGGGTATTCTTTAGGATAGGTGCCATTATGCAAATTTAGGGTATTACGAATGATGTCTGTAGTGATGAGCACCTGTTTCTGGTTTACCAACGACTGTAGAGTGATTTGGTTATCATTCTCACCAGTGATTACAAAGACGTTGGTCCAGAACTGGGATAAGGAGTCAGGATATATGGTAGGATTCAGAAGAAAGGCTGTTCGGTACGGGGAATCCACCATAAGATCGATGGCAGTGTCAAACTTGTTCCAGAAGACCGATTTTGTAAGGTAGGCAACAATGTTGTGTCGGGATTTGAGTTTCATGGTCGCCATTGTTGAAAGAGAGAGATTTGAAAACGGCTAATGAAACGTTTGGCTACAAGTACAAGTATTTATAGGTTTAGAAAAGGCTGAAAAGAAAACGACTGAAAGTATTGGTGTTGTCATCAGTTGTTATGAAAACAACTGAAGACTTGGTTTTAACTATCAGACATTTGGAAACAACTGAAGACTTGGTATTAGTCATCGGTAGTTGTGAAATTACTGAAAACCTTGGTTTTGTCTTCAGATATGGTAAACAACTGATAACTTGGTGTTAGTCACCGGTAGTTGTTAAACTACTGAAGACATGGTTTTGTCATCAGTTGTTGTAAATAGCTGAGGACTTGGTTTTAGTCATTAGTAGTTGTGAAACTACTGAAGACATGGTTTTGTCATAAGCTATTTAAGGTGAAACAGCAGTTTGAGAAACAACTGAAGAGAAAATTATTAGCTTTTCAGCTGTTTCATACTGTCCTCAACACGTACTCATCAGTCTTTTTGACTGTTTTCAGTTGTTTCATAGGACATTAGTACTTATCTGTTTTTACTAACATCAGTAGTTATAACTACATCAGTAGTTTGTAACAGAATCAGTACTTATTTGTGACATGTTTACTAATGATCATCAGTACTTGTTTACTGAGATCATCAGTAGTTGTCACTTATTCTAGCTGCAGCATACCAAGCCTTACACTAAGTTTTAGAAAGTTAAACTATCCAAAGGATTAGTAAAAATGTCTGCAAGCTCATCAGCACTAGGCACAAACTTTGGATCAATCAGTCCTTTTTTCAAAACAGTCCCTGATAAAATGGTGTCTGATCTCTATGTGTTTGGTCCTAGAGTGCTGGACAGGATTCTTGACAATGCAAAGAGCTGAAGCACTGTCCATTAATAATGGAGTCTTAGTCTCTGTAATGCCATAATCCAAAAGTTGGTTTTGAAGCTAGAGTACCTAAGATGTACAACTTGCAGCAGCAATGTACTCTGCTTCAGCAGTGGATGTAGCAACAGATGTTTGTTTCTTACTTTGCCAAGAAATCAAACAGTTGCCTAGGAATTGACATCCACCAGAAGTTGACTTTCTAGTTAACTTACACCCTGCATAGTCACTATCAGAAAAAGCAACTAGTTTGCAAGAGTGTCCAGTGGAATACCATAAACCTAGAGATTGTGTACCTTGCAGATATCTAAAGATCCTCTTGACTGCAATCAAATGAGACTCTTTAGGAGCAGCCTGAAATCTGGGGGTAGAGGAACCAGTTCCCACACTTGCTGCTTGTTGAACTGAAGTAGCTCAAGCTGCATGGCTTCAACCCATCCATTGTCTCTTAAAGCAATGTGATAGTTCATTGGCTCTTGCTGACTAATAAAGAGAGCATAGAAGCAGAAATTGGACAACTGACTTCTTGTTGAAACTCCAGCATTGATATCACCAATGATTTGAGACATGGGGTGATTCTTCAGCTCTTAGTACATAATAAGATCAGTGCAAGTGTTTTGTAGCCGGTTCAGCAGCAGCAGATGTTGATCTAGATTCTTGAAACCAAGTATGGGATGGCAAGTCAAATGATGAAGAGGAATCAGAAATCTCATCAGCATTTGTTGTGGATGGAGCTGCTGAAGCTACAGGAACATCAAGTTTAGCAGACTCAGGCAGTTGGTCACTAAACTTGAAAAGGTGAGTACTGATATCATCATCATCTTCAGTACCACCAGGTGGAAGACTGTTGACATGAGCAACAACTGGAGCTTGATAAGGAACATATTGTAGTATGTCCAAATCAAATAACTCCACAGGGTTTTGTAGAATCTTGTCCTTTGGAGATTCATTAAACTTCACATGCAGAGTCTCTTCAACTATCTTTGTTCTGCAGTTGAAGACTCTGTATGCCTTGCAAGTAGATGAATAACCAACAAAATACCCTGCATCCACCTTAGGATCAAATTTGTGGAGTTGATCCTTTGTGTTGAGAATGAAACAAGGACACCCAAAGGCTCTGAAAAATGAAATTAGAGGAGCCAAATCATGTAGAACTTCATATGGAGTCTTCATGAACCTCTGATTACTAAGGCTCTATTCTGCACATAGCAAGCTGTGTTAACAGCTTCAGCCCAAAAGGTCAGTGGCAAACCAGAGTCAGCCAACATGGACCTTGCAGCTTCAATTAGGGTCCTGTTCTTTCTCTCTACTACTCCATTTTGTTCTGGAGTCCTTGGGATGCTAAACTGCCTCTTGATTCCCTTTGAGAGATAAAAATCATCAAGTGTATGGTTTCTGAATTCTGTTCCATTATCACTTCTAATACCCTTGACAGATAGGGAATACTGCTTCTCAACATACAACACAAAGTTTATAATCGTTTGAGCAGCCTCATCCTTTGAATGCAAGAAGAAAGTCCATACAAATCTGGAATAATCATCCACAATTACCAGACAGTATTTCTTCTTTGCCATACTCATTACTCTCACAGGACCAAAGATATCCATGTGTAGTAATTGCAAGCAGGCAATGGACTTAGGTTCTTCAATAGGAGGGAATGAGACTTTGTGCTGTTTTCCTTTTAAACAAGCAGTGCAGTTGTCTTCACATCTGAACTCCTTCATAGGCAATCCCCTAACTAAACCATGATGTATCAGCTGATTCAAGTTTTTAAGATTCACATGATCCAGCCTTCTATGCCATAGAATAGATTCTTGAGGAGAAGCCTTGGAAAATAGGCAAGGATGGCCTTTGAAATCCATTTTCTTGGAAAGATCCAAGGCATACACTCTTCTTGTCTTATTGGCCCTCAGGAGAGTATGATCATCCAACACCTTATCAATCAAACTCAGAACTTTGGATGACAGAATCCTGTAATTCTGACTGGTGAAAAGAGGAAAATGGCCTTTATCACACATTTGACTGACACTCAAGAGATTGTACTTGAGATTCTCCACATGGTTAACATCATCAAACCTTATTTCCCCATTGGAAACAAAGCCTTTGCCAATGATGTAACCCTTAGCATCATTGCCAAAAGAAACAAACCCTTTCTTTCTTTGAGAGTAATCATGAAGAAGAGAGCTGTTCCCTGTCATATGCATAGATACTCCACTGTCTACATACCAGATGCTACTGTGGCATGCTGAAGAACCCTGCAATCATAATAAATTAGTTAGTTTTTGAGACCCAAACCTTTTTGGTTTTGGGTTTGTTCACATTAACAGATGGTAAACTAATAGATTTGCTATGAAAAACAGCCTGAGGGGATGGAGATGGTGAAGAAGAAGAATCCTTTGGCGTGGATTTTCTTCTCTGTGGTTTCAGCACAGGAGCATCTAATTGGTTGACTCTCCCCAATAGATGTTGAACCATCATAACAAGTTGTGTCTGATTCTGTGATAAAGCCTTTAGCTCATCAGACACATTAGTGCGCGAGATTGATGGATTCCTGTGTTGTACCATCTCCCTTTGAGCAACCTCAGCTGTTGCCTGATTAACCCCTTCCTTTTTGGATTTCTTTTTGGATTTGGGGTTACAGGTTTTGATGTTGCTGGTACAAACTTGGTATCAAACTCAATTTTCATTTTATCTATTTTCTTTTTAATGTTCTCATTGTGTTTGAATTTAGAGCCCTTTTTATACCAGCAATAATCAGTAAGATGATTGAATAAGCCACATATTTCACATGGCTTTTTCTTTATCTTATGTTGATCAACTGCTGAAGAAGATGAAACTACTAAAGATTTATTCTTCAGCAGTTTGCAATCAGTACTAGCAGTTTTCTTCTTTGCAGTACATGCTTTCTTGATATCTTCTTCAGTAGTTTTCCCACCCTTTCTACTAGCAGTTTTCTTCCCTTTAGTACATGCAGTAGTTTGGGTTTGTTCTCCAAGTGTTATGACTTGCTCGTTAGTACTTTCAGTACTTTGTGAAATACCACCTGGAGTGATCAACTTTTTGATCATGTGAGTGTCAGCATTTGAACCATCAACATCAGCTGATAGGTTTTGGGAGAAATTAATGCTAACACCAACTTCTGATGGTGTTGTATCAGATAGTAGATTACATGATGAAATGGATTGATTATTGCATTCTCCATCAGATTCTACCTCTGCTCTGGGAGTAAAATCTGTAGGAGGAGTAGTGTGATTATAACCAATGCCAAACTTCACATTGGAAGCAGACTGCTTACTAAGAAGCATTTCAAAACCCTTGCAGGAATGTACCCATCGATCACACTCTACCTGGGTAGCTGCAAGTGTTTCTTGAGGTCTCTGTACTTCTCTAGAAGTACCTCTTCCTTAGCCTTATCATCAATGATTTGACATTTGAGTTTGTAAATCTCATCATTCTTATCATTAAGCACAGACTCAAATTCAGCTTTTCTTTTGGATATTATTTGTTCTAGCTCAATGTTCTTGTTAATTAAAGCTACATTTGCTTCTCTAATAGATGCAAATGCGGCTATGCATGTTTCAGAACATAGCTTGGCTTTGGCCTCAGAGGATACCTGTGATACCTGTGGTGTGGAGGCATTAGAGGATGAGGTATCAGCAGACTCCAGGGCCATAAGAGCAATTTCCAAAAGGATTGTCACCACCATGTTGACTAGCACCAGAAAACAGTTGTTCATGACCAGACATATCATCTGGTAAACTACTCCAGTCAACAAATCTTGGGGTGAAAAAGTTGTGTTGTTAAGGTTGAGATTGTTGATGATATTGGGAAGGTTGAGGCTCAGGAAGAGCAGGTAGTTGTTGAGCAATGGGTACTTGAACTTGACTGGTTTGTGGCATGTAATAGCAGAGATATGATATGGCATTAGACCCTGAGGGACAAAATATGCAGGAGATAGAGGTTGTGATTGATGACCAGAACTAGCAGGATGTTGCCCTCTGTTTTGTTGAATATTACTTGGAAAGGTCACAAAGGGTGCAGAGGAGTTAGATCCAGATGATCTACACTCTCTTGCAAAGTGCCCAAGCCTGTGGCATTTGTGACACCTCAACTTACTCTTGTAAAAACCAACTTTGGTTTTGCCAGAGAGTCCAGGGAATTTCCTACCAGTTCTCTTGTAGAACTTCTAAGATCTGACACTAATCAAGGCCATTTGGCTCAGAATATCCATCTCTTCTAAGTCATCATCAGCTATACCTTTCAAATCATCCATAATGAAGCACAAATTGTCACTATTACAGCCTTACTGACTATCAACACTCACGAATGCATGATCAGAACTGTTTGAAGAGAAATCTATATGCACATCATAATTACTTTCTGATGCAGCATATTCTGACTCATGACCGACCAAGGCAGTGTTCCCTGGTACAAAGTCTTCAGTGAGCTTTCCTTATGATGCCATTTTCCTTTTCTGCTCTATCTCTCTTTCAAATGTAAGCAGTTTCCCATGAAGTTGGGTGAGAGATAGGCTATCCAAATTTGCATTAGAGCGTAGGACAATTGTATATGTGTCTCATCTCTTAGGCAGTGATCTGAGGAATCTGTGGTTCATCTAGCTATTAGTGTATTCATGTTTGACCATTTTCAGCTCAGAGATCAAACATGAAAAACGCTCAAACTGTTGAGTCAGAGTCTCACCCATCCTATGAGCAAATGTCTCATATTGTTGGGCAAGTATTTCCCTATTGTTTCCTAAGACCTCATCAGTACCACCAAATTGTTCTTTCAGTGCTTTCCAGAGGTCATGAGCAGTTTCATGATGCATAAGCCCAGAATAGATTTCATTAGGCAGTGCCATGGCCAGAATTCCATGAGCTTTAGCATCAATCTCAAACAGTTTACGATCCTCATCAAAGTATTGTTCCTTTTTCTTCGGAACCATTTGGTTGGTTTCCGGATTGTTCACCATAGGCTTATGTGGACCATGTACCACAAATGTCCAACACCTTGAACTGTTAACAGACAGGTGATGGAGCATTCTTCGTTGCCATATGTTATACTCAGTCCTAACCAGCATCGGAGGCTTGGTTGAAGAACCAGTATTGTGAGGGTCATTAGAAGGAGTAGTCATATTTAGAATTCAGACAAATTCAAGGTAAACAAAGTAAATCTAGCTCAAAACCACTTAGAACCTCAAACAAAATGGCCAGAAGCAACAGAAACTCAATCTCTATAACCGATTCTTGCAAATTTGCTAATTCGATCAAACGTAGATAGCAAAAGAACAGTTTCAATGATCAATTGTTAAATTGATCAATGATTAACTTGCTCTGATACCATTTGTTAGGATCTCGGCATCTAGTTTGATCATTTAGATTGGATTTGCAGCTGAATGAGCTCACGAATTAACAAATTTAACCAAGAACACACAAAATAATGAAACAGTGTTTGTTATAGAGAGAGAATTTCTGTCAAAAGGAATATATTCAATCAATACATGCTTCGGCTGGCTTTCGCACACAATTACAATTAGGTCATCTTTCCTTTTATAAGGGAAGCTGACGTCAGCTGATGTCACTTGACAGTGACATCTAACTGTTATTTAACTACTAAAAGTTAACACAACTACTGAAGATGTCAATCAACTGACATCTTCTTACAAAAATACCAAGTGTTAACTATCATTACAACTACTGAAAAGAAACTACTGAAACAACAACGACTGAAGAACATGCTCTTCAGTCATTTTACAAGTACTAAATAGAAAATAAAACTACTGAAAGGAAACCATCACAACAACTGAAGAATGCTTCTTCAGCTGTTGTGACAAACTCTGAAGGCTTCAGTACTTGGACTTTTTGAACTTCAGTTGTTGTCATCAGCTGATGTCTTCAGTCTTTGTACTTCAGCTATTGATCTTTAGTACCTTAGTATTCAGCTGTTGATCTTCAGACTTTGGTCTTCAGCTGTTGCAGTCTTCAGTACTTTAGTCTTCAGCTGTTGATCTTCAGACTTGTCAAACAGCTGATCAAGTCTTCAGCAATTGTTGTGATGTCTTGTGGGACTTAAAGGTTTTTTCTGATCTGGCTCATTGGTTCTTTTGGTCCAACAGATCATCTTAACTCTAAAAGGATGAGAGGTATGGTTGGGGAATTGGGTGAAAACACACTTGGTGTTAAAACCCAATACGGACGGGTGTGGATTCCTCGTTTTGGGGATCTACGAGTGAAGATTATGGATGAAGCCCACAAGACTCGATACTCCATTCATCCTGGTGCCACGAAAGTGTATCGAGATATGAAGAAAGATTATTGGTGGCCGGGTATAAAGAACGATGTGGTGGGGTATATGAGTAAGTGCCTTACTTGCTTGCAGGTGAAGGCCGAACATTAGAAGCCGTATGGAAAAATCCAACCTTTGGATATACCGGAATGGAAGTGGGGTGGGAGCACATCACCATGGATTTTATTACGAAGTTGCTACGTACTCCGAAAAGATATGATGCCATATGGGTGATAGTTGATCGTTTAACGAAGAGTGCTCACTTCCTATCGATCCGCGAGACATATTCATCTGAGAGGTTGGTGGATCTATTCATCAAGAGAATTGTAACTCGTCATGGTGTGCTGGTGTCTATTGTATCTGATCGTGACGCCCGTTTTACATCCAAATTCTAGAACAAATTCCACGATGTCATAGGGACAATGTGTCATATTAGCACGGCTTATCATCCCCAAACTGATAGTCAGTCAGAAAGGACCATTCAGACACTGGAAGACATGCTTAGGGCATGTGTGATTGATTTTGGGGGAAGTTGGGATGACCACTTACCGTTAGCCGAATTCTCATACAACAACAGCTATCATGCCAGCATTATCATGCCACCATATGAGATGCTATATGGTAGGAGATGCAGAACACCCGTTTGTTGGGGTGATATTGGTCAGAAGGAATTAGGGAGCGTCGAGGTAATTGAGGCTATGACTGAGAAGCATGAGAAGATTAAAGCCTTCATAAAGTCAGCCAAAGATAGACAGAAGTTGTATGCTGATAAACAACGCAGATCGATTGAGTTCCAGGTGGGTGACTGGGTTATGTTGAAGGTCTCACCTTGGAAGGGTATTATCCGATACAGGATGCGGGGCAAGTTGAGCCCAAGGTATATAGGCCCTTTCCGAATCATTGCTCGAGTAGGAGAGGTGGTCTATAGATTGGAGTTACCAGATGAGTTAAGTGAAATTTACCCGACATTCATGTATCTCATATGAGAAAGTGCTTAGCTGATGAAGACATGATTGTTCCACTGGAAGACGTCAAAGTAGATGAAAAGCTCAATTATATAGAGCAACCAGTGGCAATCATCGATAGAAAAGAGAAGAGACTGAGAAATAAAGTGGTTCCCCTTGTGCGTGTGCAATGGAAGCACAAAAAGGGACCCGAATCTACATGGGAGACTGAGGAGGAGATGAGGCAGCATTACCCTTATCTGTTTGAGGAATAACAAGTTTTGGGGATGAAACCTATTTAAGGGGGGTGGACTATAACACCCAGTTATTCTTTTAAAAGAAGAATAAGAAATGAAGAATAAAAGAAGGAAACATCAATAAACCAAGTTGAGGGGTTAAAATGTAAAAGGGGATAAAAGTACAAAAAGTTGGTGTAAAGGTGGGCATGGCCGCTCACACTCTCTTCACATCACCTTTTCATTTGGTTAGAGAGAGAGAGAGATAGCAGAAAACTCTCGGGTTGAAGAGGAAGAAGAAGAAGAGGCTGAATTCAAGGTAAGAATTCATGGGTTTTAAGTGTTCATGTTGGGTTTTGTCTCGGGTATATGCTTATGTGCTTGTGTGTGTTCGTGTGTGTGTGTTTTGTGGGTTTCTAGGTGTTTGAACTCATTTGCAAACGGGTTAGAAGGAAGATACACCCAAAGTTTCACCAGGTGAGTTTCTAGACCTTGGTTTTACTTGTTTTAAATTCTTCTTGGGGCTGAAAATATATTAAAATGATTTTACAATGTTTATGTATGTATACCCATATGTATTATGCATGTTTGATGATGTTCCTTAGATGCTTATATGTTTTTCATGTTTAGAATAGCCTTGGTAAGCTTAGAACGAATAGGCTTGATGTTTGGGTTCGAAAATATCCTAGAACCATGTTGAGCAGAAGGTTCATGCGCCTAGTTAAGGCCCATGCGCCTGGAAATGCCTTAGAAATGTTGTGTAGTTCATGCGCCTGAACAGTGGTCCATGCGCCTAGAGAGAGAGAGATTAGTCAGACGCCTAAGTGTAGGGTCATGCGCCCAAATAGTATCCATACGCTCGAATAGCCCATGCGCCTAAGTTTCCATACACCCGAATAGCCCATGCGCCTAAGTGTCCATGCGTCCGAATGGACCATATGCCCGAATAGTCCATGCGCCTGAATGGTTCATGCGCCTAAGTGTTAAAGTAGTTTAAGTATTGGCGGATGCCCCTGCATAGTGATGAAACGCCCAAACAAGGCTCATGCGCCCAAATAGTGTCGAAGCGCCTAAACACCTAGAATTTATTACGAAATTTTTGGGAGTCTGTGCTTTTAAGGTTTTGACCGAGGTTTGACTAGGGCTTGTTAATGCTTGGTTTCATGCATGATTATGATTGCTGTATGATTGTTCCATATTATTATAATTACTATTAGTGTATGTCTTTACGTGGTGTGCTTATTATCGTAACGTAAAGTATTACTAATAATAATAAAGAGAAAGAGCAATGAAGAAGATAAGTGGAACCTAATTTAAAATGTTAACAAGTCTTGCAAGCTTATAGGAGGTGCATGACCATGTTGTCGTTAGCTCAACCATGATGCGGGTTAGCTACTCTACGATGCACACGGGGCCAGTCAATTGAGATTGGAGGACCTTTGCAGCGTACCCTAGGTGACTGGGCCAGCCTTGTATACAGTGTTTAGAGCCCCTTGAGGGAACATAGGGCCTAGCACCATTCCCCCATGCATATAGTTTAGGGTATTGCTCATTGGTCCACATAGACAATGAAAGATAAAGATAAAAGAGTACAGAGTAAACAAGGCATACAGTAAAGAGATAAAGCATTATCTGATTGTATAGTTAATGCGTGCTCACGTTTAAGAGATGAAGTTTTCATAAAAAAAGAGTATTTTCATATATATACCTTACACAAAGTATTTTATTACTTTTAAAACTGGAACTCACTTAGCAACGCTGACTTTTATACATTTTCAGTTGGCAGGTAATCATTGCTGAGGATGGCACGAGGGTGAAGCTACTCAGCAGGGAAAGACTGACATCCATTCATACTCGTTATTACTGTTGTTTTGCAATGCAAATTAAATAATTCTTTTGTATTTGGTTAAACAATAGTGTATTGGTCAACAACAGTGTTTTTAATGAAATGAAATGAATGGCTTTTGTTAAAATGATTCCGCTTCTTAAGCTTGTAAATTTATAATGTTTAATGTGTTTTAATGCTGTCAATGACCAACTGTGAGGTCTCAAGGAACGGGGCCTTACAGTACTGTTGCACATCATATCCGACTGAGACGCTCATTTCACTTTGCACTTTTGGTCGTCTATGCAAGAAATCCTGGGTATTCAATTGGATTTAAGTATGGCTTACCATCCTCAAACTGATGGTCAAACCAAACGAACAATCCAAACCCTCAAGGATTTGCTACGACTATGTGTCCTTGACTTTGGTGGTGATTGGGATACGCACGTACCGCTCGCGGAATTTCGTATAACAATAGTTATCACTCGAGTATCAAGATGACACCATTTGAACCATTTTATGGTCGCAAATGCCGATCACCAATCTGCAGGACCGACATTGGTGAAAACTTCATCACTGGTCCTGAACTTATACAAGAAACGACCGATAAAGTATCCACGATCCGCAAGAACCTTGAAGTGGCAAGAAGTTGACAAAATAGTTATGCTGATAAGCGTCGTAAGCTGTTGGAGTTTCAAGTTGGCGACATGGTTCTCCTTAAGGTTTCACCATGGAAAGGTGTTGTTTGATTTGGGAAGAAGGGTAAATTAGCTCCAAGATTTGTAGGACCTTTCAAAATCCTGAAAGGATTGGGAAAATGGCTTATAGACTATAACTACCTTCTGACCTTAGTGGAGTACATCCTGTGTTCCATGTCTCAAATTGAGAAAGTGTTTGGCTGACGAGAGTCTGCATGTTCCACTGGAAGACATTCAGATCAACGAGTCATTGCACTTTGTTGAGAAACCTGTTGAAATTATGGATCGCATCATGAAGAAAACTAGAACCATAACTACTCCAATTGTCAAGGTTTGTTAGGAGAATAAGTGTGGAGCCGAGTTCACTTGGGAGCATGAGGACCACATGAAGACAAAGTACCCGCATTTGTTCGTTTAGTTCATTCTTAATTTCGGGACGAAATTATTTTAAATTGGAGAGACTGTAACATCTTGTAGTTTTGAGTTAAATTTAAGTTAGCTTTGTTAATTCTTGTAAGGGCCTTTATTGCTATACATGAAACTCATGGGTTAATTTGCCTTTTAATCCTTTAACTTGAAAGATTATAATGATAATTATATAATAATAATAATAATAATAATAATAATAATAATATTGTTAATAAACAATAATAATAATGGTTATACTATTAATAATAGAAATAATAACAATAAAATTACAACAATAATAATAATAACAACTAAAAGTAATAATAATAATAATAGCATTAATATTGTTAATTAATAATAATAATTTGTAAAAAAATTTATTAAACTTAGAAATGTTCAAAATTTGGATTTGATAAGTCAAGGGGCCTCATTGTCATTTTAAAAACTTTAAATAGAGGTTTATGTATGAAATAATAACAACTCAAAGTTCGAGGGGCCAAAGTGTAAATCTCAAACTTACAAATCAACCCCTCCTTTCACGAATTTTCGGCCAACGTCCGGCCAAAACCCCGCGCGACGCCGGCGAGGCCGTAATCGGCCATTTTACTCTTAAAAAGTTAACCCAAATGGTCCAATTACTTTGGGGAAGCGAATCAAACTTGGTTACATACATCAATTGGATGATAAACACTGTTATAATGGCATTCGAACAAGAAACCGAAACCGCAATCGAATTCCATACGTTCAACTTTCAAATCATGTAAAAATCGAATTAATTGGACAGAAACGTACGTTTAATCATTTAGAATTCAATGATACAATTAATTCAATTCAAGACAATCGTTAAACAGTCGAATTGATGTTCTAACGTTCGCAAAATGACTTGAATTCGACAATTGTATAATCAAACGAATGGAACCTATATAACAGAGGGCAATTGTTCCCCTTGACCCCTTTCAACTCTCTACAACCTCAATTCTTCTAAAACATCACTTAATCATTATCTTTAAAACCCAAGTTTCTTACGAACGAACCGAACAGACTCGAGCTAGAACTTATCATCTTAATCATAATCAGGTGAGTATGATACATCTTAGTACTTGATTAAGCTTAGGGATTAAAAGCCCTAAGGTTAATTGAGTTGTAACACTCAAATCAATGTCCAATTTGAATCAATATGGAACTAGGGTTCGTGCGATTTAGGGGGATTTCAGTGTTTGTTGTATTTAGGTTATTAAAATGGAGCTTTAAACGCGGTTATAGCCTTCGTTCAACTGGTAACAAAGGTCACTTCTAAACAAGAGGTCCCCGGTTCGAATCCGGGGGACCTCCTGTTTTAATTTTAAGGCTTTTTAGCCTTTGTTTTTAATTTTGGATTTTTCTAAAAATATATAAAAATCAAGTTGTGAACTTGTTATTTTTTTAAGACACCTTACCCATTTTTCTATTAATTTGTCTCATAAGATGTCTTAACATTTTATTAAATATTATAGACAAACAATATAATTAGGGTATTTTCTTATAAATTAAACCTTAAATATTGTTTAAGTTATTAAATCATTACTTGTACAAATGATGTATTTTCTTATAAGTTAGACTTAAAATACTGTTTTGCTAGATTATTATTGATTCAAGTGATATATATAAAATATTTTTCATAATAAAATTGACTTTAAATATTATTGCAACCCATTAAATCATTATCTATTTAAATAATAAATGTATATTAGTGCATAAAGTGAGAGTAATTCTAAAAGTTATACACGTTACTGAACTTTGTACTTAAGTTTTATTACAAATGATTTCCTTATATTAAAAAAAACAAAAATGCTTAATTTTTCTTTTCTTTTCTTTTATTATTTAATGTAACTAATGAAATCTCTAAATACCAAATTCCATCCAAAACCCTAGTCCACGTTGATTCGTTAAACTCATTTCAATTAAACTTTAATCTTGTAACTATATTTACATTTTAGGTGCATTGTGAAGGACTACATCGAAACGACGCTTAATATTATTTCTTATTAATTATCCAATATATACTTATTTGATCAAGTGAGTATTCATATACCTCCTTTTCATATTTTCACACTTTGGGGTGAAACATGTTACTTTATAATCATTGCACTTGTAAACGTTTGATTCTTGTAAACTTATGGCAATTCACTTGTATGTTATGGTTAGTTGAGCTTTGTAGCTACCATGTATTGTCGAATATATATACATTCATTAACTATTGCTAGTCTGGCGACATCATAGATCTATGGGCCTAACAAGCCTGCTTGGTTAATCCAAGTACACTTAGCTAATCGTATATACTTGTAAACGTTTGAGACTTGTAAAAATCTGTCAAGGTTTGATTGTGCATTCTGTCTTACATCCCTAGTTACTTTGTTCTCTAACTTATAACTTGAATTGCCATCTTTTATATACTTATGTATTGAAAACTATGGAAATCTCACCAACATTATTGTTGATATTTTATTTTTAACATGTTTCAGGAAATGCTCAAGTATGATTACTACTCTTTGAAGCTT
This sequence comes from Flaveria trinervia, assembly GCA_025506515.1. Taxonomy (NCBI): domain Eukaryota; kingdom Viridiplantae; phylum Streptophyta; class Magnoliopsida; order Asterales; family Asteraceae; genus Flaveria; species Flaveria trinervia. The sequence goes on along the minus strand of JACCIX010000591.1, from coordinate 30,388 downwards.
ATCACATCTAGGATTGGACCTAGAGAAATAAATGGATGGACTTGTCACATTTAACTTTTATACATGATCTTATCTTTATTTGAGACTTGTGCTTGTAACGTTGCAATTGAAACTTATGATTAATATATTTGGTTTAATAATAGCATTATGTGGCTATGAACGATCTTAAATCTCACACCTCGACGTTCCGCCGTCAAGGTTGGGGTGTGACAGTGTGATCTTTGTTTTTGGCATGCATTTTTTTGGTGTTTTCAGGTCAAATAACGACCTTAAGGTTATCGATCAATCTCCTTTATTTGAAAACCAATTGATGGCATCAAACCCCTTAATCTTATTATGCAAATAAGGAACATTATAAGTACGAGTCCTACCTTGTTGATGGAATTTACAACGAATAGGCGACACTTGTTCAAGATTTTACTTCTCTACTTGAAGACAAATGAACATACTTCATGAAAAAGCAAGAATCCGCAAGAAAAGACATTAAAATAGCGTTTGGAGTTCTTAAAAATATTTTCATTTGATTGAAAACCTATACGGTTTTGGTCAATGGATCGTGAAGATAAAGAGTGTAGTCTATAGTTGTCTTATTTTACATAACTATTTATCAAGACTACCAAGGAGACATTCCCCCACTATAATCGACAATCACAGATCAACAACTACTCAAACACATATCATTAATCAAGAACCGTTACATACACGGGAACATTCGTCACAAATTGGTCGAGCATTTGTGGGCTAGACGACCCGATGATCTCATATTAGACTAGTGCTTGTATAGTTTTTATTTTTTAAGTAATGTGTTATTTTATGTTTTTAATGAATTTTATGTTGGAGCATATATAGTCATATATAGTGTGTCCGTCGCTTGTCGAATAGTTTGGGCTTAATGTAATACACCCGATATGTTGTAAACACATGAAACTGGGTCATTCGTAGGAGCATATGCGAATGAGACTCAGTGGTACGACTGAGCCATGCTAATGGACCAGCTGTGCGACTGAGAGATACGATTGAGACATTCGTAAGACTGAACCATAAGTATGGTCGAGTCGTACGATTGAACCATACGCATGGTCCAGTCGTACGATTGAACCATACGCATGGTCCAATCGCACAAATGGGCCCAGTCGCATCTAATATGGGCCGAGGCTTATATATACCAGTTTCAATGTGTAGAGAGATAAAGGGTTTTGAGAGGAAGTCTGACCGGAGCCTAGGGCTACAGGATGAGAGGGGAGATCATGCTCGATCTTCCCCTTCCCAAGAGTCTTGATTCTTATGTTGTAACGAGCTTGTAATCGTTAGGTTTTACCAATGAAACCATTCAATTATAGTTCGTATTATTGTTTAACTTTTGGTTCGTGCTGTTGTTTATCCTTCCGTCAAGAACATGCTCGGATGTTTATCGATCCAGCCAACTTCACAATTGGTATTAGTGCCAGTTACTGCTTGAATGATCTAACCATCATTCTAGCAACCCGAGCTCTTGATTTCTAGATCTAATTTTAGATCTTGACGTTAAACCCACTTTGTGTTCTTCGTGTTTTGCTCAGATCTTGTTACGTGTGGTGTTTCTATGTTAAAATTGAACTTGAAACCACGTTCTGATCACCCTTTCGAATCTGATGATGTCTATTTTATTTCGGTTCATGTAAAATTCGTTAGATTAGGGTTTTGGGCAACCCTGGCGGCTGCAGATCTAAAAATCTGCGTGCAAACCCATAAATGCGACTGGTCCATGCGAATGGACCATTCGTACGAATGGACCATTCGTACGACTGGACCATTCGTACGAATGGACCATTCGTACGACTGGACCATTCGTACGACTGGACCATTCGTGCGACTGGACCAGTCGTATGTTCAATCGCACGAATGAGCCATCCGCATTTGTTCCAGACCAAAAAAAGAGTCTCGAACTGCCTCTTACACAGATTTGAGGATGAGCAAAGCATATTCACCCTGAGGTTCTTTTGTCAAATAAGTTTGATGTATACCCCATTATTCGTCGGACTTCCAGAATAGGTGAAAAGATGTCAGCAGTCGGTGTTGATTTTGTGGGGTAGTCAGGAGCATCTGACTACTTATGGGCCAATCAAGTTATATCTATCCGCACAATGAGGATTCTCATTCTTAGGGGGAATCCATGTATAGAGAAAGTAAAGACGCAATCAGAAAGTGATGATGTGAGCAGGTTTCTGATGATGAATCTACATGCATGCTGATTTGTTTGATATTGTCAGCTGTGGATTGGAACCTTCAACCTTTTGCCCAATACATCGTATGAAGACGCCAAGAGAGCACAACGTTTATATATTGTGATATGCTGAACGTGAGGGGGAATTTCTGCAGGGGTTAATGTTAATCAAGTTAGCCTGTGTGAAGATTGAAGCAATGGAAAACTGTTCATGTCATTATCTGGAAAAATCAGTCATATGGGGAATCTTGCTGCTATGATGGTGTTCTGCAAAGTAAATGAAAGCTATTGTGCCTAAATTCATTTTCAGGGATATTGTAGCAACCTGACGGATAGGTAATGTTGGCTAATATGGTTTTCGTTTGATTCTATTGGCAACCAGAGAAAAGATTGACTAAAGATTGTAAGAGGTGTTATCTACTATTCGCAAGCAACGTCCAAGGGGGAATTTGTTGGAGCATATATAGTCATATATAGTGTGTCCGTCGCTTGTCGAATAGTCTAGGCTTAATGTAATACACCTGATATTTGTAAACACATGAAACTGGGTCATTCGCATGAGCATATGCGAATGAGACTTAGTCGTATGACTGAACCATGCTAATGGACTAGCTGTGCGACTAAGAGATGCGATTGGGACATTCGTAAGACTGAACCATAAGTATGGTCCAGTCGTACGATTGAACCATACGCATGGTCCAGTAGTACGATTGAACCATACGCATTGTCCAATCACACGAATGGGCCCAGTCACATCTAATATGGGCCGATGCTTATATATACAGTTTCAATGTGTAGAGAGATAAAGGGTTTTGAGAGGAAGTCTGCTCGGAGCCTAGGGCTGCCGGATGAGAGGGGAGATCATGCTCGATCTTCCCCTTACCAAGAGTCTTGGTTCTTATGTTGTAACGAGCTTGTAATCTTTAGGTTTTATCAATGAAACCATTCAATTATAGTTTGTATTATTGTTTGACTTTTGGTTTGTGCTGTTATTTATCCTTCCGTCAAGAACATGAACGGATGTTTATCGATCTAGCCGACTTCACATTTTATTTGATTAAGATGTTTAGTTTTATATAATTGTTTTATATTAGAAAAATATAAACTTAATTAAGTAATTCGCTAGAGGCTTTTATCATCTGATCCCCAATAGTGTAGATTACTTGATTAGGGGTTCTATCCAGCTCAGTCAACATCTAGCTAGTAAGGGCTACATGTCGTAATATTACATGATAACTGTGACATCCGAATATTTTCCGTTACCAAACTCCGTTAGTTTCGTTAGGTCTTGCCTACACCTGTCGTGGGCACACACTAGTTGTTGTTGAACGTTGGTGACTTAATAATAATAATCTATGATAAACAATAATAATCTAATTAATAATGTTGATTATTAGTTGTGATTATGTGGTTCATGAATTTATATAATTTAAAATGTTTATTTTATAAATTCTATGCGATAACGTGACAACGTGTAATATATATATTTCGTGTGTTGTGTGACTTATTATAAATGTCTATAATTATTATTACTGGTTGATAATACTTGTGTTTGGTAGTTTAAAACTATTTAAAAAGTATTAGAAAGACTAGTTTATATAAAGTAAATAAAAGGGTTAGCTTGTAAATATTCATAAGCTAATACTTACCATATTTAATCAAAATAAAGAAAACCCTAGCCCCCAAACCCTCCAAATCGGCCGAAACCCTTCTCCCTCACCCTCACCTTGCAATTTCAAGCACCTAATATCATAAACAATCAATTTTTCTTGGATTTGATCATTACAACATTGTGGCAAGCTCAATCCTTGGCCAATTACACGCTTAAAGGTGAGTTTGTGCAACTTGTTCATAGTTTTTGATGTTGATGAACCCTAATTACGAAATTGATGATGATTGTATGAAATTGATGATTGTTAGATGTTAATATGATGTTAGTTAGGTTGTATGAATGTTGAATAATGTTGATTATGAAAGAAATCTAGGTTTGATCATCTAGTTCGTACATTGCCATAAGAGGAAACTTTTTGTTCTTGGCATTCATGATTTGATGATGCTAAGATGTTAGATGTAATGCTTAGATGTTGGTTTAATTGGATTGTGCTAGAAAATCCATGAAATTATGATATTAATCATCACTTACTAAAAGTATAAACTTTTGTGTATGATGTTTGGGAATTTGGATGTTTTGGAGATGATTAACATGTTAGAATGAATGTTATGAACTTGATTTGGTATAGTATTGATGAAATTATCATTGGATTGGATGCTAGAACACTTTTGGGTGTTACTTTCCATAAAAGGGAAACTTTATTTTTGTAGAACTTTGGATGTGATGAATTGGGCATGCTTGTGATGTTAAGATCATGTTAGAATGATTGTGAATGATGTTTGTTGAGATAGAATGTGTAATTGAATTTTTATGGATGTTTGGTTGATACATGAGAATGGATTATGGTTAGTGATCAGGAGATCATGTTTGGGATTGAAACTGATGGTAGATGTGTATGTTGGATGGAATGAACTATATGAATGAATGTGATTATGATTGTCATACACGCGTGCGAATCTGAGTCCCCTACTTAGTAGGATTGGCAAGGTTTAGGATGTGAAGTCGTGAATGGCTTCACATGGCATGTGGTGCATGATTAGTCTTCGCGTATCAATTATTTGTTGTGATGTATATATATATATATTAAGCATAATGATTGTTGAGATTTGTATAAGTGTATAATGATCTAATGTGGCATGATGACTTAGGGAGAACCTAGGTTGATAATGTGATATACATGGATAAATTGCATGATACTCTTGTATGCTAAGTTATCATATATGATTAAACTATATTCCAACTAATATGTCACCAACGGGTCATACGGGTCAACTAGGTTAACCTAGGATTATTGAGGTTCTATGTGTACACGTACTTATATACTTGTGTATTCTAGGTAACCTTTGAAGGATTGTCTTTGCATCTATCACGAGTCTCTTTATTCACTATCATTACACACCAGGTGAGTTCATGCCCCTCTATTTTTATAAACCTTCTTCTGGGGGGAGGTAGCATACTTGTTCTCAAATGCTATTTTATTGTTATAAGTTTTGTATGTTTTAACATAGTGTTTGATACCTTGAAAAGTCCTCATACTTTCAGATCGTTAATAATGGTAACTAGCGGGAAATCTTGGGTAGTAGTACTGGGTGTGACGAGCCCCACCTGTGCGACTCGAGGTCAAACGGGTGCAATATTGTCCTAAACACAACATCGTCATGACCTGGTAAGTCGTGACGGGAGGCAACAACGCAACACAGTCAGCTTCGATCGTGAAATCACTATGGTTATTACTTGTGAAATAGACTAGCTATCTTATTCAATACACTTCTTATGCTATACAATTGTTAATATTTATGACAAACGCAAACTCTTGAACTCACCAACCATTGTGTTGAAATTTTTAGCATGTTATTCTCAGGTCGTTAACTCAGCTCGCCATTAGGAGCACAACACGGGTCCAACATGCATCCTAAGGCTTTATTTCATAGACAAGTTGTTTATCTTTATATATGGGTTTTAAACATTGGGATGGCACGTGTTTCCATATTATGCATTCATTTACTTTGGGTTTGTCTTATTTTGTAAAACGCTTCCGCATGGTTTTTAAACTTTTTAATTTTGGGTGGTTTTGTTTTGAATGTGGGATATAGTGTCGTTCTGAGTAACTAGTGACTGTGATCCTTGTTTATTCACACGTCTCGTGGTAAAACTCCGCGTGTGGATTTTGAGGGTGTGACAGATTGGTATCAGAGCCATTGGTTATAGGGAACTAGGTTGCATATACACTAGTCTATAACCGCACACAGTTAGTTAGTTACTCCTGACTTATCCTGTTACTATATACTCATTGGCATATACATCACATGCACTGCAGCATGGCATCATCATCCCAGGTGTTGGGAAAAAGGCGTGCTCATTCTGAGTCCCCTCCACCTATACTTCATTGAGTGTATGACTGGTCGCGACATCCTTACCCCGTGGAGAGATAGACTAGGATCAATCGTTTGTGCCACCTGGCGCGATCCTCCACGAGATTGGAGTTATTACCCGGCTTGTGTAGACCGCATGATTTGTAGAGAGCATGTTCCGAGGCCGGCCACTTTTTGACCTAGGACTAGGTCAGCAACTACTTTTGCAGCACCCACTCTCCCATCTCTGGATGTACCCCTTAAGCAGGTCGTGGCGGCATTGACCGCAACACTTGAGACTGAGCGTCGACGGGTTGGAGTGCTCACTGATGAGAACTCCACATTAAAGGATGATATGCGTTGATTATGGTTAAATATGGCTATAATTGAGGAGCGGTTGTCGATGTCTATCAAGGGAAATTTCAAGATGGCTGGTAGAGTGATGGATCTTATCGAGCGTATGGGCGAGCAGGAGCTCCACAATGTGGATGTCAAGAGCAGAATGACTCGAATAAAAGCACAGCTTGCAGCTCTACAAATCGAGGACAACCCTGCACCTGCCAAGGACTCCGATGAAGACCCTAAGGAAGAACCAGAAGAATCCCCCAATGATGAAGACAATGATGGATCATCTTTGTTCGATTGGTTCTCTTTATTCTCATGACTTTGACTGCATAGCGTTTTTCTTAAAACTATTGAAAGACTTGATCTGCTCAAGATGCATATTAAGTTGATGTGGCTAGTGTGATATGATCCAAGTCGGGTCATACCCAATAACAAGCTAAACAAACACCTATGAATATTTATTCGTTGATAAGATCATACAAATAAATATTGACACCAATTTAGAAAAGTGGGTTTTCTAAATACATTTCTTTTGTAGATGAACATCATTATGTGGATAATCGTTCATGAGGTATTATTTGTTTCATTATTTAAGTTTGTTAAATAATAACAAATAAAAGGGTGCTAAGTTTATAAAGTTAAAATTGGTTTCAACTTTATAAACTAAGAGATTAAAGTGTGTTATTATGTAAAATGGTAAAAATGAGAATTTTTTTTAAATTTGGACTTTCGGCCGTCCATGGCCAAGGAAGTCCCACCCCTTTTGTCTTGAAATGTGCAAGACTTAAACACACACACACACAATCCAATCTAGCTCTCTCTCTCTCTCTTGCATGCAAAGGCAAAAATCCTCTCTAGCCTAACTCTCAAAAATCATTTTTGGAGCTCAAACAAGGAAAGAAGATTCAACAACAACAAAGTGTTAAGTTGCTGTAATTTGGTGTTGAGAAACCTAGCATTCAAAGGGGTTTGTTGGTGGCTTGGGGTATCACTTACTTGAGGTCTTCTTGGTTGAAGATTAAGCTACAAAGTTCATCATCTACACCTCTTAAAACTCGATTTCTAACGGTAAGAAAGGTAGTTTCTAAACATCTTATGGTTGTTTTTGTATGCATTTTGTATATGGATCCATGGTTTGGGTTTAGCTTTCAAAATGGGTTTGATAATCAACATATTAACAAGATTTTAAACTCTTAATCCGGTGCGTTTTCCTATAAATTAGCTTATATGGACTTTGATAATCTTGTTAAATCCCTACAAATGGCATCAAGAGCCACTTATACGAATTCATACATGTATAGATCATTCTATTTCAGGTTTTATGGTGTGTTTCACAATATGGCCGAAGCCTCTAGGGCTGTTGGTTGCCCCTTGGTTTTTTTTCAAGATTATCTTTACATGCATGTGGTAATCTTAGAAAACCTTGTCTCATTGTTGATTGATTGTTTTGCTTGGACAAAACCGAAAGTTTTCGGTTTGATTAACCTTGGCCGAAAACTTTAGGGTTCAAAAGGGGAACCATTTTAACTTTTAATACTTGCATATTTGGATGTGTATTTAGATGTTCATAACCTAGCCAATACCTTGTGTTTGGATGTGTTTTGTGTTGTGATATTGTTTGATTATTCAATTGGGTTGTAATATTTATTTATTTGGGTTTGTAATCTATTTATTATTTTAAGTTGCTTTGTAATAATAAGTAGATTAGTTGTATTTCTTTTACTAGAAAAATGTATTAGGATATATTTTGTAAAAGATGTTCAACAAGATTTTGGTTTTTGGTTTGGGCCATTTTAGGCCCAAATGGGCCTCATAGCCCAAGATTGGTTTTAAGCCCAATAACCAAAGCCCCAAGTATGGAGGCCCAAGGAAGCTAGGAGCTGAAATTGGAGCCCAAAAGAAAGCCCAAATAAAGCAAAACGATGACAACTTAAAATTGACACTTGAAGCATTAGGATGCGGGATCAAGTGGGAGCACTCCATCTCCATGCCTTGTGTCATGTTTGTTCCTTATAATAGACTCTTTTGGCACACTTTTTTTGGCAACAAGTGTTGCCAAACCCATTGGCTATGGTTATGAACTTGTGGTTGTTTTATTATGCATGTATGGTTGATATATGTTCATCTTATCTTATTGTGGAATTGGATTGTTAACACTTGAAATCAACACTTGCATTAAATTGATTCCTTAGAAATCAATAAAGTAATCATGTGGTTTTACCAAAGGTTATTGATTTAATAATAAAATGGGTTATTAAAAGGAACTTTGAAATAAGTTTTCAAACAAACTACCATGCATTTGAATGCATGCAAATGCAAGGTATGAATATTGTTTTCCAAACTAGAATTTTGTTAAACCCAAACCCCTTTTCAAACAAGTTTAACACCATCCTTTTAAGCAACACTCAATTCACTTGTAACTTATTTATGGGATAAAGGTCACTAACCATAAATATAGAAACTTATGAAGTGATCTAACCGATATTTAAATGTAACGTTGGATTCTAGATTTTAATTATTAATTGTTATGAGACATAAAAGGGTATTAATAATTAAAATACTTTGATATTAAAAGTACTAAAAATTGAACTTTGTTATATTGTAGATGGCTAACAACAACAACTCGATCCCGACTGTCCATAACCTGTCACTAAGAACTATCCTTGAAAAGGAACGTCTAAACCATGGGAACTTCATGGACTGGTACCGAAACTTGAGAATCGTTCTCAAGCAAGAAAAGAAGTCCGATGTGTTAGACGATCCTATTCCCGATCAACCCGATGAAAATGACGTAGAGGCTTTTTCCGAGTGGGTCAAATACACCGAGGACTCTGTGCAAGTCTCATGTCTCATGCTAGCGAGTATGATTCCCGATTTGCAAAAGGACTTTGAGAACCACAATGCCTATGACATGATCACCCAGTTGAAAGAAATGTTCCAACAACAATCAAGTGTAGAGCGTTTCGAAACGGTTCGAGCACTCCATGCATGTCGATTGGACGAGACCCAATCGGTGTCATCTTACGTTCTTAAGATGAAGAGCCACATTGATCGCCTCGAAAGGCTTAACTGTCGTGTGTCCAACGAGTTAGCAACAGATTTGATCCTCAACTCTCTATCAAAGAAGTTTGATAGCTTTGTTATGAACTATAACATGAATGGATGGGACAAGAGCATTGGTGAGCTTCATTCAATGCTCAAAACGGCCGAGACGGGCATGGGTAGAAAGGTTCTACCGGTCCTTACGATCAATGAAGGAGGTAGTAGGAAGAGGCATCTCCCTGACCCTAGGGCAAATGTTGTCAAAGGGAAGGGACACGTCAAGGGGAAGGGTAAGGGTAAAGCAAGAGTAGAACCGCCCAAACCGAAAGAAAAGAAGCAAAAGGTTGCTCATGACGACCCGTGTTTTGAGTGTGGTGAGGTAGGCCATTGGAAACGCAAGTGTCCGGTCTATCTCAAAGCGTTGCGATCGAAGAGGGACGCGGGGCAAACCTCAGGTGCAATCTTTATGATACATGTTGAGTTAAATGTTATTTCTTCTAACACATGGCTATTGGATACCGGATGTGGAACTCATATTTGCAATTTGTTGCAGGGGTTCAAAAGAAGTGAGCATTATGCAAAAGGGGAAATTAGTCTCTTTATGGGCAATGGTGCAAAGGTTCACGTGGAAGCCCAAGGAGACTACATTTTGAAGCTTCCAAGTGGTTTGGAAGTCATTTTAAAGAATGTATTGTATGCTCCTAGCTTGACTAGGAACATTATTTCTGTTTCCCGTTTAAGACAATGTGATTATGATTTCAAGTTTGTTGACAATGATATTCATGTTTCTTTAAATCATGTGTTTTATTTTAAGGCTATACCTTGTAATGGTATTTATGATTGGTTCATAATAACACAACATATGATAGCTCAATGTACCAAGAAACCACCAAGAGGCTCAAACTAGATTTGAGTAATTCCTATCTTTGGCATTGTCGCCTTGGTCACATAAACAAGAATCGTATGCAAAAACTTCAAAAGAATGGTCTTTTGAAAACCAATGAAAATGATTCATTTGATGTATACGAGTCTTGTTTACAAGGTAAAATGACAAAGGCCCCTTTTAGTGGGACTAATGAAAGGGCAAAAGATTTATTAGGGATCATACATTGGATGTATGTGGACCTTTTAAACCAACAACTAGGAATGGTGAAAGATACTTCATTACCTTACCGATGACTATAGTCGTTATGGGTATGTGTACTTGTTAAGACACAAACATGAATCTTTTGAAATGTTCAAAATCTTCAAGAATGAAGTAGAAAATCAACTCAACAAAACGGTCAAGATTCTTCGTACAGATAGAGGAGGTGAATACCTTAGTAGTGAATTTCAAGAATATCTTAGAAGTTGTGGGATTGTCTCACAACTTACTCCACCTGGAACACCACAACATAATGGTGTGTCTGAGAGGAAGAATTGGACTCTATTGGATATGGTTCGATCTATGATGGCTAGAAGTACACTACCTCTATCATTTTGGGGTTTCGCGTTGCTCTCCGTGGCCCATATTTTAAATATGGCCCCAACCAATAAAGTGGAAAGGACACCTTTCGAAGTATGGCATGGAAGGGTTCCATCATTATCATATTTAAAAGTTTGGGGGTGTGACGCTTATCCTAAGCAATACACTCAAAACAAACTGGAAGCCCGATCCACAAAGTGTGTCTTCATTGGATATCCTAGAGATTGTATTGGATATTATTTCTATGATCCGACAGAGCAGAAAGTGTTTATTGCTCGAAAGGCAGAATTCTTGGAAACTAAGTTTCTTTCGGAAGAAACTAGTGGAAGAGCAGTGGAACTTGAAGAGGTTCAAGATTCACAAAACGATACACAAATGGATGATACTAGCAATCAACATGAGGATGTTGAGAATGATCATATGGATGATCAAGATACACAAAACGTTCGTAGATCTGGTAGAATTAGTGTTCCTCCTGAGAGATATGGATTTTTTATGGATGGATGCTATGTGGTAGATTCGGATGAACCAACCATATACCATGATGCAATGTCAAAACCTGATTTTGACAAATGGCAAGAAGCCATGAATGTGAGATGCAATCCATGTATGATAACCAAGTTTGGGAATGGTTACACCACCTCTTAAGTCCAAGATAGTTGGAAGTAAGTGGGTTTTCAAGAAGAAAACCGATATGCATGGAAACTTGGATACTTATAAAGCTAGACTCGTAGCGAAAGGTTTCACTCAAACTCAAGGGATTGATTATGATGAAACTTTCTCCCCTATGGCAATGCTAAAGTCTATTAGGATATTATTTGCCATAGCAGCATATTATGACTATGAGATTTGCCAAATGGATGTCAAAACTGCTTTCCTTAATGGATATCTTGAGGAAGATGTCCATATGGAACAGCCTGAAGGTTTTGTCGATCCAAAACATCCTAACAAGGTATGCAAGTTAAAGAAGTCAATCTACGGATTGAAACAAGCGTCAAAAAGTTGGAATCACCGTTTTGATGATGAAGTAAAGAAATTTGGCTTCATCATAAACGCTGATGAAGCTTGTGTGTATAAGAAAGCTAGTGGGAGCATTATTACTTTCCTTGTATTATATGTCGATGACATTCTACTTTTGGAAACGACATTCCAACCTTGGAAGGTGTAAAAACCTGGCTTGGAAGCTGTTTTTCCATTAAGGATCTTGGTGAAGCCACCTATATTTTGGGAATAAAGATCTATAGGGATAGATCAAGGCAGTTAATAGGTTTAAACCAAAGTGCATACATTGAAAAGATCTTGAAGAGGTTCAAGATGGAGAATTCTAAAAAAAGATTAGTACCTATTCAGAAGGGGACTATATTGAGCTCATCTCAATGCCCTAGTTCAAAGGTTGAATAAGAAAGAATGAATAGAGTCCCATATGCATCTGCTATAGGATCCATCATGTATGCAATGATATGTACTAGGCCGGACGTGTCATGTGCTCTAAGCATGACAAGTAGATATCAACAGAATCCTGGTAATAGTCATTGGATGGCTGTTAAGAGTATTTTGAAATACCTTAGAAACACTAAGGATATGTTTTTAATATATGGATCTGGTGAGGAGGAGCTCGTTGTAAAGGGTTACATGGATGCGAGTTTCCAAACTGATCGAGATGATTCTCGATCACAGTTGGGATATGTCTTCATTATGAATGGAGGAGCAGTCTCTTGGAAGAGCTCAAAGCAAGATGTAGTGGCACTATCTACAACAGAATCAGAATACATCGCCGCTTCATTGGCAGCTCAAGAAGCTGCGTGGCTTAGGAAGTTCATTGCTGATCTAGGGGTCGTTGCTACCATTCAAGACCCCCTAGAGATCTTTTGTGACAACGAGGGTGCGATTGCTCAAATCAAGGAACCTCGTGCTCATAAAAAGACTCGACACATTGAACAAAGATTCAACTACATAAGGGATGAAGTTGAAAAGGGAAAGATATGTATTCGCAAAGTTCACACGATCAAAACATTGCGGATCCATTCATGAAGCTCCTAGATAGGTCAAAGCATGAAAGTCATACTTGTGCCCTAGGACTTCGATATTCTAGTGATTGGACTTGATCAAATTTTGTATTTGGATATTGGAACTTATGTTATTTGACTTTATTATGTGGTTATAAATTTCATTTGTTCTTCCTTTTAGCATGTTTAAATCCATGAATAAATAAGTTATTTTAAACGTCCGTAGTCGATCATACTTGTGGGAACATCTATGAATGTAAGACTATAATGAACTTGGATTGGTTGATATTCATAAGGTATGAATATAGAGCAAAAGGTTGCTACCAAGGTTCATTAATATCTATGGGATATAGATATTAGACCGACCCGCTCTCAATTATTTCTGCATAGAATCTTTGTGATTAGTCATAAGAGATATTGGGTAAAGGCGAATATCATTGTATCCTCAAACCTGAGATACATATGGGTCTTGATATTCACCAAGTGTTGTACTTTGACTTAGTTCTTTGTTGTTCTGAAAGATTGGCAGTACATAAGGCTAGGTTCAGGTATGATATAAGGTGATTATGAGAGACGTATGTAGTCAAGATGGAATTTGTTTCTCTTATTCATTGAGAGTTAGATGTCTAAGGCCTATTAAAGTTAGATCATCGGAGAATGACCGTTCTGTGTCTCTAGGATTCAACATGACATCTCAAACAAAAGGATAGATGATTGATTCACCTAAAACATTTCAAGTAAGGTACTTGAAGAGGATGATATTATTGAATGACACTTAATCATATACATTAGGGGTAACAAACCGTTGCTAGGAGATATTTGCTGCTTGCATCAACCTTCTATGAATCTTGTGCAAGTGAGAGATTGAAAGACTTGATCTGCCCAAGATGCATATTAAGTTGATGTGGCTAGTGTGATATGATCCAAGTCGGGTCATACCCAATAACAAGCTAAACAAACACCTTTGAATATTTATTCGTTGATAAGATCATACAAATAAATATTGACACCAATTTAGAAAAGTGGGTTTTCTAAATACATTGCTTTTGTAGATGAACATCATTATGTGGATAATCGTTCATGAGGTATTATTTGTCTCATTATTTAAGTTTGTTAAATAATAAAAAATAAAAGGGTGCTAAGTTTATAAAGTTAAAATTGGTTTCAACTTTATAAAATAAGATATTAAAGTGTGTTTATTATGTAAAGTGGTAAAAATGGGAATTTTTTTTTAAATTTGGACTTTCGGCCGCCCATGGCGAGGAAGTCCCACCCCTTTTGTCTTGAAATGTGCAAGACTTAAACACACACACACAATCCAATCTAGCTCTCTCTCTCTTGCATGCAAAGGCAAAAATCCTCTCTAGCCTAACTCTCAAAAATAGTTTTTGGAGCTCAAACAAGGAAAGAAGATTCAGCAACAACAAAGTGTTAAGTTGCTGTAAGTTGGTGTTGAGAAACCTAGCATTCAAAGGGGTTTGTTGGTGGCTTGGGGTATCACTTACTTGAGGTCTTCTTGGTTGAAGATTAAGCTACAAAGTTCATCATCTACACCTCTTAAAACTCGATTTCTAACAGTTAGAAAGGTAGTTTCTAAACATCTTATGGTTGTTTTTGTATGCATTTCGTATATGGATCCATGGTTTGGGTTTAGCTTTCGAAATGGGTTTGATAATCAACATATTAACAAGATTTTAAACTCTTAATCCGCTGCATTTTCCTATAAATTAGCTTATATGGACTTTGATAATCTTGTTAAATCCCTACACCTATGTGGGAAGGGTTGTTTCCCACACAACTGAAAACTTAATTTTGACATTGATTGAATATTTTGTGAGTTACTTACAAATTATTTATGATACGTTATTATTTTTTGGTTATAAATGATGTGGTTGTGACTCAACATTATTTCTTATTATTTACCATACTTCAGGAGCTGTTGGATAAAGGGTTTATTCGACCGAGCTCATCACCGTGGGGAGCACCTGTTCTCTTTGTGAAGAAGAAAGATGCCACATTCCGAATGTGCATTGACTACAAGGAGTTGAACAAAGTCACAGTTAAGAACTGATACCCATTACCTCGTATCGACGACCTGTTTGATCAGCTTTAGGGATCAAGCTATTATTCGAAGATTGATTTGAGATCTGGTTATTATCAACTAAGAGTTCGAGAAGAGGATATTTCCAAAACCGCGTTCCGTACTTGTTATGGTCACTATGAGTTCTTGGTCATGCCTTTTGGGTTGACTAATGCACCAATAGAGTTCATGGATCTCATGAATCGCGTGTGCAAACCCTATCTCAATCAGTTTGTTATTGTGTTTATCGATGACATATTGATTTATTCTAGGACCAAGGAGGAACACGAGGAGCGCCTACATCTAATTCTGGAATTACTTAGAAAGGAACAATTGTATGCAAAATTTTCCAAGTGTGATTTCTGGATTCGTGAGGTGCAATTCTTGGGTCACATTGTTAACGAGAAGTGAATACATGTGGATCCTGCAAAGATTGAGGTGATAAGGAACTGGTCAATACCAAGACGCCTAGTGAGATAAGGCAATTTCTTAGTCTGGCAGGGTACTATCGACGTTTCTGTTGATACATGTATGTCCCTAGATCATGATATGAATGTAATAGATCTTGTTTGTCTGATTCTGATATAATGTTTGGAATGATTAATGAAATGATATTGATTGTTTGTTATTTATAATGTTTAATATTTCATTAATGAGTCGATGTTGAATTGGTTAATTAGGTTTGTGGTTGTTTGAATTCTTACAAATAATGTTATGTTAATTAATACATTCAAACTTAACAAAATGAAGTTCTCATGCGAATGGTCCATGCGAATGGACCATACGCATGAATAACTTCATACGAATGACTCAGTCGCACGACTGAACCAGGAGACTGGATCAGTCGTATGATTGTAACATAAAATTGGCTCAGTCGCACGAATAAACACTCAGTCATGCGGATGAATCAACCACATGGTTCAATCGCACGACTGAACCATACTAATGGTTCAGTCACACGAATGGACAATACTAACCTATAAATACAACCCAATTCGTGGAAAAACGAAGGATTCATTCTATTTCGACTCCAGACGTACCCTAGCCGTCCAGAAGCCTCCAAGTTGATACTCCAAGTTCATAGAACGCTGTAGATTGATTCCTAATCGATTCTTAACGTTTGATTCAATACTTTATTGATTCTACGTTTGTTCTCACTGATTGGATCACCAATCAAATAGGATTCCGCACTATTTGGTTTGGTCTACACGTTAATCATTCGGTATTTCGTTCAAATACCAGGTCCTAACAAGTGGTATCAGAACTCTGGCTCTTGATTACGTGTGATTCAATCAAGATTGATAAAAAGTTTGTGTTTTTACATTAAAAAAACGCAATCTTTTGTGTCAAAAGTTGTCTTGGACGTTCCCTGCTTATCAAGTTTCGGTTTCTACGGCCTTAGGCGATTAGGGTTTGCGAAATTTTGAATTTTTACGGCTAAAACACGTTTAACCTAGAAATTTTCGCAAAACAGCAGCTTCAGTCGCACGAGTGAGCCATTCGCACGACTGGACTTCATTCGCATACACCAGACGCATGATTGGACTGAGTCGCATCTCCATTCGTACGACTGAACCATCCGTTCGTAGTGTTCATACACATCAGTTTCATTCGCACGACTGAACCAATCGCTTAGTTCAGCCGCACGATTGAACCAATCGCATAGTTCATTCGCGCGGATAGCCCATTCGCATCACCCAGTCGCACCAGTTTGACAGTTTGTTTAGTACACTTAAAATTTAATCGAAATGGAAGATCAGATGTCAGCGTTTAATGTTGGCAAGGATTCAAGGATCCAGAACCTACTGTTGCTTGAGAGTGAAGTGGGGAATCATAATAAACCACCAAAACTCTTAACTTTAGATGAGTTTCCCCACTGGAAACAACGTTTTGAGATCTACCTCAATGGAGTGGATCCAAATTTGTGGGAAGCTATCGAGATTGGGTATAGTATGCCGGTGGGAGCAGATGGGGTAAAGCTTACTTTGGGAGGGATGACTGATGCTCAGAAAGTTAAGTATAATGCAGAGAAGAGAGTTTATGCATTGATTACACAGTCTATTCCTAAAGATATTTTCCACCAGTACTCGGAGAATAAGCAGGCCAAGAAATTATGGGATGAGCTGGAAAAGAGATACGACGGGAATGCTTCGCTGAAGGCAATTAAAGCTAAGGAACTGAAGAAAGAATTTGACAACTTCTCATCGATGGGAAACGAGAGTTTGGACGGTGTCATTGATAGATTCTACCATCTGATGAGTGAAATGCATACACATGGTATTGCTACTACCATGGAAGAAAAGGTGTCAAATTTCGCAGACGGATTGCCGGAAAAGTGGGCTTCATTTGTGTCAAATCTGAGATAGAATGAGACGCTGGCAAAGTTGGATATTAATGACTTCATTCTAAAGTTGCGAGAAGAAGCACTTAGGATGAAGTACAGAGCTCAGAAGTCTTCGCACACTCAGAATCCAGCTTTGTACAATGCCACGCCTCAAGCTAAGACGTCTGGAGCACCTCTTCAGACTGCATTTGTGTCTAGCTCATCGGGTCCTTCACAAGCTTCTCCTTCAGGTTCAGAAACGTCAGGGTCTTCTTGTACCCATTACATTGGAACTAAAGCGAATGCTACTAGACTGAAGACCGAGAACCTCGGTAACGTGACTGTGGAGGTAGCGCGAGAGCACATGGATCTTTTGGCAGCAGTGGTTCATTCTTATGATGGACTTGTTGCTGGGAAGATTGGAAACTGCCATCTGGCAGATGAGGACTATGAGCAGGTGGATGAAATGGAGCTGGAGAGAATGGACATTATGTGGGCCTTAGCTAGTGCTGTCCGGAGGGTGAAGAAGTTTGTGAAAAAGACCGGACAGAACTTGGTTGCTACTAAGGATACCACATTTGGCTTTGACAAGAGTAAAGTGACCTGCTTTAACTGTGGAGAAAATGGGCACTTCAAGAGAGAATGTGTGAAGCCAAAGAAGACTGGGAACGGGAACCCATTCTCGTCCTTCACTCGTCAAGACAAGCAAGCTAGCAGTTCTACTTCATCAAGAAAGGATCCAAAAGCCTTGATGGCTCATGATGATGAAGGACAAGACTGGAGCTTTCGGTTTGTCTCTCCAAGGGAATCTAATATTGCCAGTGTAGAAAATTTAGATGATGATTCCGCGAGTGAGGGAGATATTACAGTTGAGATAGCGATGTCAAATATTGAAGAGACAACTGCAACTGAGGTCAGCTACAAGCCTAAAGAAGGGATTTCAACAGCAAAGACAGAATCACCAGAACCAGAGACATCTCATGCTACGTTGATGGCTAACTCCTCTGAACCTCCTCAGGTAAGTACCACTGACCAACTATTTAAAATGCATGCTTGTTCTGATTGTGATACTTTTAGAGATAGCATATATGAGAAATTTGCTAGGTTATTAGATCATAATGATAACTTAGAAAAGGATTTGCAACTGTGCACTGAGGCTAATAGAGTTTTAAAACAAAATGAGCATAGTTACAAAGAAAAGATAGACCTTTTGACCAAACAGCTTAGGGAAACTGAAGTAGTTGCATTAAACCAAGCTAATGACATTAGGTACTATCTTAACTCCCTAGAAGACACTAAGAAGCAAAAGGCAGTCTTAGAAGTAGAAGTAAACTCATTAAAGCAAAAACTGCACAGTTGGACAAGTTCATCACACATTGTGCAACACTTAGTGAGAGAAAGAAACAACAGGGAGGGTTTGGGTTATAAAGTGATTCCACCACCACCTGAGACCTTGATGAACACTAAGAGTAAACCAATAAATAACAACCCCATCAAGGATCATGTGGTGTCTACTCCTCTTGTTAGTGATCCAGATTCCGCATGTTCATCAATTGAATCTGGAACAAAACAAAAGAAGGCCACTTCAAAGGCAAAGGGTAAAATGCCTTGTGTTAATCTGGAAAAAGAATTTGAAAAGGTTAATATAAAGTCCGAGTCAAAAAAGGTAAAAACTGAATCTAAAAGGACTGCTAATGTTAATCTTTCACAAGCTTCATGTCAAAAACTAGTTAACCAAAAGGAAAAAGATGTTAAAAATTTTAAAACAATTGATTTTGTTAAACAGAAGAAAACATCAAAAGAAACAGTGTCAAAACCCAAACTAAGTGATGTTACTAGGGTGTCACACACATCTCCACAAAGAAAGTTTAATCATAAAGTTGATAGCAGGTCGTGTTACAACTGTGGAGAGTGTGGACACATTGCTTCCTTTTGTCCTTTCTATCAGACACCTAGGAAGAAGATTGAATTTCAGGATTCAAAACCTAGGTATTCTAAGAGGAGTTCTTTAACTCCACCTAGAAGAACTAGTGAACCTAACGTTCAACCACTAGCCAGTCGACTGTTTATCACAAACAGGCATTGCACAAATCTGGCTTATGGAAAGAGAAGTCATCCTCTTTGTCTGATAATGATGACAAGAAGGAACCTGAGCAACTCTCACCCTCTAAGGGTCAATGGGTTGAATTCATGATGTGTGATGCCTCTGGGAAACCCAAGCCAGTAAAGGCTTGGGTTCCTAACCTAAACTAATGTTTTACATTATATGTGCAGGGTGTTCGCTACAGTGCTGGAACCAACACGTGGATTGTAGACAGTGGAGCATTCAGGCACATGACAGGAAACAGGGCTCTTTTATCAAACGCCAAGCAAATAAAAGGAGGGCATGTTTTGTTTGCTGGAAACAAGGGAGGCTATATCACAGCTTAGGGAGAAGTTGGAAATCAGAAAGTTAAGTTTGATAAGGTGAACTACATTCAACAACTTCAAAACAACTTACTTTATGTTTCCCAAATCTGTGATAAAGGTTTTAAAGTCATATTCGACAACAAGAAGTGTTACGTCCTAAAGAATGACTACGTGATTCCGGAGGACCACGTTCTGATGACAACTTCAAGATATAAAGACCTTTATGTTTTGGATCTCTCAACGGCTTCTACAATGGATCATGAAGTTCAATGCTTCCTATCAAAAGCTATTGAGAAGGACTCCATTTCCTGGCACAGGAGAATGGGACACATAAATCAATGGAAGATGAATCACTTGATTTAGAAGGATCTAGTGCGAGGTGTTAACGTAAAAAATTTCCAACTTCCTGATTTCTGTGTAGCATGCAAGAAAGGCAAATAGACGAAGAAGACTCATAAGGAAAAGAAAGTTCATTCTATCGAGCTTCCTCTTGAACTTCTTCACATGGATCTGTTTGGTCCGGTCAGTACAAAGAGGATTGCAGGCGACTTGTACTGTTTTGTGGTTACTGATGACTACACAAGATTCTCTTGGGTAATGTTTCCGAAGTCCAAATCAGAAACATTTGAGTCATTCAAGGAGTTAGTAACCACACTGGAATCTCTATACAAGCTGAAGGTGAGACAAGTACGCTCAGACAACGGGACTGAATTCAAGAATCAGTGGACGGAGGCTTACTTCAAGGAAAAGGGAATTGTGCATCAATTCACTTCTGCCTACACGCCTCAGATGAATGGTGTTGCTGAGAGAAAGAACAGAAGCTTGATAGGGACAGCACGGACAATGCTGGCAAACTCGAAACTACCTATCCAATTCTGGAATGAGGCAGTGGCTAATGCATGTTATACACTGAATCGAGTTCTGATAGTCAAGCGCCACGGAAAGACATGTTACGAGCTACTACAACGACGTAAACTGAATCTGGAGTATCTCGAACCATTTGGCGCGCCGTGCACACTTCTGAAGAAAACTCAAGAAGGAAAATTTAGCGAGAAGACTGATGAAGGGATCTTCTTAGGATACAACATACCGAACAAGAGAGTTTACAACAACTCAACGGGTTTAGTAGAAGTGTGGTGTAATGTTGATGTTCAGAGATATACCACACCACCTACTGGCAAAGGACCCGCCTACTTTTTCGATTATGATGGATTCTTTAAGTCCTTCAACATCCCTATCTCTCTTTCTGATGATGAGTTAGCTACTCGAATGATGTATGATATCTTGAATACACCATCTCTTGATTCAACATCATCGAGTTCACAGGGAGAATCATCTACTCAATCAGGGGGAGTAGTCGACGACAGTGACTCCTCCTCTGAAGATGAAGCTGAAGAAGATGACCAGAACAGTCAGGAGAAATAGGTTCTAGTTCCTGAAAGTCCACAAGCATCTAACGGTGATGCACCTTCGACTTCGGAACCTCAAACTCCTTCTACCTCAGATGCAGAACCAAATGTTCATAATCTTGGCTCTGGGGTAGCTATTCCTACTACTCCAGGATCACGTCTAAACGTCTATCATCCCTTAGACAATGTCATTGGGGATGTCAGATCAGGAGTACAAACCCGAAATCAGTTGTACTCAGCTGATTATGCCTCTGTTATGGAAAAGGGATGCATTCATGATGGTGCTTATCGGTTTTTTGTCTCGCAGTTTGAGCCAAAATACGTCAGTGATGCACTAAACGATGAGGCATGGGTGAGTTCCATGCAAGAAGAACTTCTTTAGTTCAAGAAGTTAGGAGTATGGACTCTGGTAGATAGACCTAAAGGTGCTAAGGTCATTGGCACCAAATGGGTCTTGAAATGCAAGAAGGATGACCAAGGGGTCATCATCAGGAACAAGGCTCGACTGGTTGTTCAGGGATTTCGCCAAGTCGAGGGGATTGACTACAATGAAGTGTTTGCACCCGTGGCAAGGATGGAAGCCATCCGCATCTTCCTTGCCAATGCATCGTATATGAAGATTAAAGTCTATCAATTAGATGTGAAGAGTGCATTCCTTCATGGGGAAATTCGAGAGACAGTGTATGTCAGTCAACCCGAGGGATTTGAAGATCCTTATCATTGGGACAGAGTTTACAATCTCGACAAGGCCTTATACAGGCTTCATCAAGCTCCAAGGGCCTGGTATGAGAAACTCTCAACTCATCTTGTGAAACACGGCTTTCGCAGGGGAGTCATTGACTGCACACTGTTCATCAAAGAAAAAGATGGAGACCTACTGCTAGTACAAATCTATGTCAATGACATAATCTTCGGTTCAAAGAACGAAGAATTATGAAAAGAGTTTGAAGCAGTTATGAAGAAAGAGTTTGAGATGAGTGCTATGGGGGAGATGAAATTCTTTCTCGGGTTACAGGTGGATCAGACACCAAATGGGATCTTTCTACATCAGACCAAGTATGTGGGAGACATTCTCAGTCGGTTTGACATGGAGAATGCTTCTGCTGCTGGGACTCCACTTGCTACAAATCATGATATAGCACCTGACGAAAATGGAGATCTGGTAAATGCCATAATGTACCGAGGAATGATTGGATCCCTCATGTATCTCACTGCCTCAAGACCTGATATCATGTATGCTACATGTTTATGTTCTAGATATCAGGCTAAGCCTAAGGTTAACCATCTGATCGAGGTCAAAAGGATATTTCGTTATCTGAAGGGTACACCCACACTTGGGTTGTGGTATCCTCATGATGATGACTTTGAGCTCACGGCATATAGTGACTTGGATTACAGGGGCTGCAAGATGAACTACAAGTCTACATCAGCAGGGTGTCAATTCTTTGGGAGGAGATTAGTTACCTGGCAGTGTAAGAAGCAGACCTCGGTTGCATTGTCAACCTGTGAAGCCGAATACGTTGCTGCTGCAAGTTGCTGTTCACAATCATCTGGATTCAACAGTAAATGCGGGATTACGGTTTAAAGTTTTCTTCTACTCCTATCTTTGTTGATAACTCTGCTGCAATTGCAGTAACTAAAAATCCGATACAACATCCAAAGACCAAACACATCGGTATTAAATACCATTTCACAAGAGACTGTTTTGAAAAGAACTTAATCGATGTGGTAAAAATTAATACTGACTTTCAACGCGCTGACCTCTATACAAGAGCCTTTGATAAACCACGTTTTCTATATCTATTAGAGGTCAACGGCGTTAAAAAGAAAAGTGATGTATTCCTGATGATGATCATGTGTAGTCCGATGCATTGTAGTTATATTTTTATTTTTCCTTATTTAGTTTATTCTGTATAAATCAAATTAATGTTATTTAGCTGTCTGTTAAAATCCTAAATAATTTAATCTAGTATGATTTTAGACTTTTATGGGGAGAGTAGGTCAGCTAGTAATATAAAAAAAACGAGGAAAACGAGGGAGAAGGAGTGGATAGCTGATATAAGGTAGAAAGGATGCAAAATTCAAAGTATAAGTCTGTGTAGTCTAAGCAATATAAAAGGGAAGATGATAGAAAAATGGGTAACTACTAAGGTAACACAAAGAAAGTAGACCTAGAGGTTGCTAGACCACAAATGATATGTCGGTAGATTCAACACAATAGATGAGTAGACCTGACTGGTGATCTCAAGATCAAACTAAGTTGTTCAACTGACTGTGGGCTGCCATCTTATCACTGGTTAACACAATCAACAATATTCCAATAAGGGGTAATGAGCATGTAAATGCCACAAATGTGTGCGGATGACCATAAATAGAGCAAAGCACGAAAAAAAATGAAAGACAAATGCTATCAAGCTAATGACATATGTTGTTGGTGCATTCTGTGCAAAAGAAAATTTAGCTGCTCTAACAAGAAGATAGGTTGTGTGCCTTTCTGCTATGCGATGGCACTAATCTGAGGATAAGCATAACTTAGATATTCTAGAATTCATTGTTGTTTGCCGCCTCTCTGTTGTGTGATGGCACTGACCTGAGGATTGGCTTCTCTTTGAAAGATCTAAGAATAGTCTCTTCTAGTAAAAATACCCATAGACCGCTCAAAAGCTCCTGAGGAATGTTGATTACCATATAAGTGTGGGATCCAAAATGTTAGTTGAAATAATTAAACCTAAAACCATCACCAGTTTGTGTCTAAATTCTATGTATGGATTTAAGAGGACAAATATACTGACAATCATTGTGGCTGCAATTCTTGAAAATTCAAATCAATGTGGGAATTAATAGTACCAGTGTGATTTCCTAAATTTGCTAACGACTCTAGACGAAAACCAAGAATTGAGAATCAAAAGGTTTTGATAACAAGTCCCAAATGATTTGACTTGCCTGTATGATTCCAAATTGGAATTGGTCTAGGTGTGGTCAAACTAAATTGAAGCTGCCTATTCTAGAACCAAATCCTGTAGATGTCTATCTTAGGATTTATCTCTCACAAAAAGTCAAAAACAAGTTTTATTTTTGTATTTAGTTTAAGTTTCTAGTTAGTTAGTCATTTTAATTTGTTTGTTCGTCGGACTATATCATGAAAATCAGTATGGGATTAACTCACCAAAAAGGGTCATGTCTGAGATGGCCACATGTGTTTTCAAAGTTTAAAAGGGTCACGTCTGAGGTGACTAAATTGTTTAAAAGGATCACGTCTGAGGTGATCAAAAGGTTTTCAAGTTAAAATGATCATGTCTGAGATGATCAAATGCTCATAATGTTAATTTCAACAGGTAAAAAGGGTTTAAGTGCTAAATGTTCATAAGTGTAACCCATTCGCACGACTGGATCATAAGTATGGACCAACCATGCGAATGGATCCCATTCGCACGACTAGACATGAGATTGAGACATTCACCCGAAAGGCTTATCAGAATGATCCATTCGACCGAATGAAAGGGTGCGAATGAGTCAGTCGACCGACTGAGACTTAGTCGGTTAACTAAAGGTGCGAATGAAAGGCACGAATGAGTCAGTCGACCGACTGAGACTCAGTCGGCCAACTGAATGCGACTGACTGGGCCAATCGCACGACTGAACCTCAGTCGCCCGAATGAACTAAGCGAATGAGGCCAGTCGGCCGATTGAACTCAGCTTCAGTATTTAAAGGGCCATAGTCGATCGCATTCCACTTATCACCCTCAATCGCTCCTAAATCGCACCAAGTACCGTTACTGAAGATCATGTTAGGTTGGACTCAGTTTAGTATAGATGTTTACTTTACATTGTAATAGGACTTTTGTTAGTTTCATTTTGTATTTTGTTTGTAATTAGCAGTTTTGGCAGTCCAGCGAAACTGTGAGCGAATCTATACATTCGCTCACAGTTTGCTGTTTTAGTTTACCCGGCGAACTTGTGTTCTGCCGGGCGAAACTATAGTTTCGGCATGATAGTTTCGCTGGTAGCGAAAATGTCAGCGAATCTATGACTGCTATATATACTATTGTCATTTCACTTTGTACGGCAAGCTTGCAAAACCCTAATCGTGGAATTTTGTTGCAAGCTACCATTTCTAAGCAGTTACTTCATTGAAATACAATTGTGCTTGTTGTTATTGAGTGAGTTTGTTCATTGAGTACCAATTATGTCTTGATTCATCATATTCACTTCTCAATTGTTGTTATTTGGATTGTGTGTTGATATTGATCAAATTATCCTATCAATTGTACTGTTCATCGATCACATGGACCAACAATATGGGCGAAACTGTAAATTCGCCAGACGAATTTATAGTTTCGCTGTCTGCGAAACTATTTGCTATATAAGTCATGTTTGCGAATTTTCTCTCATAGTTTCGCACAATCGCTCAGTTTCACTTTTAGGGTTTATCCGTAACTTTTAAGGCGATTTTGACTTGTGTTTGTGATTTGGACTGATTTTTCGTGAGATTCACTTCGTATGTGAGTTTCGAACACTAATTCACTTTCTAATCTGGATTAAATAGTCTATTCTTAAGTTATCTAGATTGTGTCTCTTCGGTGGTTTCGCTATTCGATCAGCGAAACTACTAATTTCTCTGCGAAATTGAACGAAAGTTCACATCTTTTCTGCGAAACTGTAAAATTATGCTGTCCGAGCAAACTTAACAGTTTCGCCATATCTTCTCTAATTTCGCAATGACTGATCTTTAATTTACACAGTTTCGCTTGTATTTTCTTATGTCAGCGAAACTAATTTGTAATAGCGAAACTAAATTAATATTTGGTGAAACTAATTGCGAAACTACTTTAATTCATTCTAATCTTGTCGAAACTAATTTTGTTCTGCGAAAATAACAAGTTTCAATGAGCGAAATTATAGTTTCTCTTGTCGAAACTGTTTGTTTTCCTTGTCGAAATTGTCTTTGATTCAGCGAAAGTATCATGTCTTAATGAGCGAAACTATTGTTTCGCTTGCCGAAATTGATTGTTTCTTTTGTTTTTGTTTTATTTTCTTATTTTCAGTATTTCTTATTCAAATTTATTTGTTGTTCTTCTCAGGTTATCATGGCGAATCTCAAGTTTGATGAGAGGAATAACATCACTGCCATATTAGACGATACTCTTCCAAAGGCGGCCGGATTTCGTGACTGCATTAGATGGCTTCAGAGATCACCCATTGCATATGCTATCTCTCACTCACCCACTATCTATGATCTTAATATTAGAGATTTTTGGAGATCAGCAGAATACAACACTAGAGGAGATGTACAGAGAATCACAGCTAGAGTGATTGATCATGATATAACTATTACTGCTGAGAGCGTGTCGAGGATTCTTAGACTAGAAGATGATACTGGTGATGAAGTGGATATGATAGAGTCTGAAGTATTCCAAGCTTTCAGACAAATGGGGTATGAGGGACCAGCTTTTGGTTCGAGGAAGGAGATTAAAAAGTCTTTTTTATCTAAGGAATGGAGATATATAGCTCATGTTTTTATTATGTGCTTAGATCACTGTAAGGGTGGATCCGATGGACTTAATCTTGACTGGGCCAAAGCTATGGTGATATGTTGTAAAGGGGAGAAAGCAAACATTGCTAGACTGATCTTTGCGTGTATGGCAGAGAATGTGATGGCTGTGAAGAAGGATAAATGTTGTTATATCCTCGCTTTATTCAGATGATTATTGATGATCTTATTCCTGATGTTCCTAAACATGGTGAAGTCAAGAGATTAGTGCAGATGAACCCTCGGATATTTGCTGATTGCTGTGCTATCCGCCATGATTTCAGTGGTAAAATCACCCATCTCTGGGAAAATATGTACCCTCCAGAACGCTGGAATTATATCAGACGGGTCGATGAGTCTGAAAACAAAAGGACTGAGGAAACAAGGGTGCAACAAGCTGATGCAGCTAAGAAGAGAAAGAGATATGCAAAAGAGAAAGATTATGATTTTGAAGAAGATATAGATGCACAAGCAGAGGAGATAAGGGTGGAGAAAGAACGGAGATCTAAAAAGAAAACTGACTTTGTTGAGCCTGAACGGAGATCAAAACATCGACACGAGGGTTTCACAGTAGGGAAAGAGGCTAGTGCTGGTCTTGATGAGGATGTTATTCGTAGTCTAAATACTTCATTGGCCAATGAGTTGAGTATGATAAAGACTAAACTGACGAATCAGGAGATTAAGGAAAAACAGAAGGATGAGGTAATTGAAGGAATGAAAAAGATGTTGGTTGACCAGAATAATTTGATTAAGAGATTGTTTGAAGAAATTTCTCAGATGAAAGCTGCTGCTGGCCTACCTAGTCAACTAACTCAATCTGAGTTAGATGATATGATTGATATATCTAAGTACTCATTCTTGAATGTGGGTACTTCATCTAAGGTAGGAGAGGGCACTTCTGGAGCAGCTAATACTGAAGCAGGGGAACAAGAGATCCCAAGAGAAGATGCTGGAAGAAATGAGGATGATGATATTATTGAAGCAGGGTTTGTTAACCTACAGTTTGATTTTGATAAGGATAGTGTGGGTGAAGAAGTGGTTGTTACTGCTACCACTGAGGGAATGTCTGATAAAGGAAAAGGTTTGATTGATGAAGAAGAGGAGGATGAGCAATTGGTTGATTATGATTCTGAACCAGAGTTTTATGAAGTAGATGAGAGATCACTGGTGTATGTTGCTAAGAAGGGAGATGATGAAGCTGATGTGTTTGAGATGGCTAAGAGTGACTGGTTGGTGAAGGAGAAGGAGGCTGAAGAACTTACTCCTTTGTTTCAAAATATGGAAGGTTTAAGCAGGAAAGAGGCAGACAAGAAGATAATAAGTTGGTGTTATAATCCTAGTTTAAAGATGTTTATGATTAAAAGAAGAGGAGGTAATATCAGCTACATGCTCAAGAGGAAGGCTTTTAAGACCTTGCCCAAATGGGATCTGAGACGGTTGGCCATTTTGCCTTTGATTAATGCTCATTTAAGTGAAAAGGCAGTATTTCTTGAGAAGGAAATTAAAAATGGACTTAATGATAATTTTGAGTCATTTGGATACATGAAGGCTGAACGAAAAAGATCAAAGAAAGATAAAGACTGGGAGACTGGCAAAGGGAGGATTGTTTTGAGAGTCAAACCATCAAAGACTGTAAACAGGGTAAGATTGGCTGATCCTCTTCCCTAACGTTTACAGGACTTTGAAAAGTGGTTTTATGATAATAACACTGGCGAGGCGGTGATTAGAGCCAAACACGGAAAAGAGTTTAGGGTGTTTGACCCGATGGAATTATTCAGCTTTAGTGATGAAGATCTCTTGACTCTTTGTGAAAATCATATTAAGGCCGGGGCAGGAGAGGAAACACGAAAAGAGGAAAGCTTGTTTATGAATGTGGCAAACAAAATAAGAGGAGTACGGGCGGAGGTAAAGAGTTTGGCTGAAAAGGTGAGAGCACAAGATGACTTTGCCATGGATGTTCAAGACATGACCAGGCAGTTTGCTAGAGCTAGTGGTCATTCTGAGGAAGCTGGTGATGCAGGAACTAACCTTGGAGGATCAGTGGCTGAAGCTTCTAAAGATGTTGCTGCGGGAGGTGATGAAGATAGACCAACAGCAGCAGAGGAAACTGGAGCCGACGAGTCAAATCAAGAGAAGTGAAGATAGTGAGGTCCAACCTAGGGGGAGTATTGAAGATCATGTTAGGTTGGACTCACTTTAGTATAGATGTTTACTTTACATTGTAATAGGACTTTTGTTAGTTTCATTTTGTATTTTGTTTGTAATTAGCAGTTTTGGCAGTCCAGCGAAATTGTGAGCGAATCTATACATTCGCTCACAGTTTGCTGTTTTAGTTTACCCGGCGAACTTGTGTTCTGTCGGGCGAAACTATAGTTTCGGCATGACAGTTTCGCTGGTAGCGAAACTGTCAGCGAATCTATGACTGCTATATATACTATTGTCATTTCACTTTGTACGGCAAGCTTGCAAAACCCTAATCGTGAAATTCTGTTGCAAGCTACCATTTCTAAGCAGTTACTTCATTGAAATACAATTGTGCTTGTTGTTATTGAGTGAGTTTGTTCATTTGAGTACCAATTATGTCTTGATTCATCATATTCACTTCTCAATTGTTGTTATTTGGATTGTGTGTTTGATATTGATCAAATTATCCTACCAATTGTACTGTTCATCGATCACATGGACCAACAGTTACTCTGCCGAAATTCCTCTCGACCTTGTTTTTTACATCTTTATTGATCTTCTGACGTGCATTGACGTTTATACAGGTATATTGCAGTGAAATCTTACCGAAATCAGAAGACATTGAACCCAAATTCGTGATATTCGAGTGAAACAAGAACCGGACTGTAAATGACCTAATAACCAACATAAACTAAGCAAAATGTTAAAATTAAGTTTAATAGGTTATTAGTGACAAGATGGCGAGTCTAATGGACCATTAAACCATGTTAAAACTCAGCAGATCAAAACTCAGCTAACTATGATTCTTGATCTGCAAGGGATCGTCAGAAGGTCGGTGAGTTATACCCCTGAAGAAGGGGAAATAATTCACGATCTATCAAATGAGCAATTAGCTGAGATCTTCAAGTTAAATCCCGATGAGATTGTGAAGGATGCTCCAACGTGCGACTCGACAAGTGACGAAGAGCTCAATAACATTGATGAAATAAAGATAGAAGATGTCACTGCAGAGCACTACCCTCAGTATGCTGACAGTGAGGGAAATGTGGTCCCCAATCTGGGTGAATCCCTTATCGGTGATACATTTGAGGTGTTAAACAAAATGGAGCAGGAGTCAGAGAAGACAGAGGAAACGGCCCAAGCCTCAAATGATGATGTTAATATCCGAGAGGCTGAGTGGGCTGCCTGTTTTAAAGAAGTTAGAGCCCAACGCGTTGCACCTAAACAGGACGCCTACACCAAACTCTACAGAGTCAAGAACATCATAAGGTGTCAGGCAGGATTATAGCATGGGCATATTTTGAGGACCTTAACGTCTATGCAGTTAAGAGGGAGAAGGGCATAGAGTACTTTAGATTTCCACATGATCTAAAGACTCTACCAGGTTTTGAGCTCAACCAGCTGGCCAAACTGAAGCTGTTGTATGCTG
>JACCIX010000254.1:0-60307 GCA_025506515.1 Flaveria trinervia | reverse complement strand
ATGTCTGGTCTAGAAGCTGTAAGGTACATCAAGGAACCAATCATACATCTGTAAAGAGTTTCATCAACTGCTTTACCTTTCTGATCAGCATCCACTTGTGTGGTGCTGCACATGAGAGTAGAACAGGGCTTACAGTTTTGTAAATCAAACTTTTTCAATACATCCTTTGTATATTTTGACTGATGAATGAAAGTTCCACCAACCATTGTTTGATTTGCAACCCCAGAAAGAACTGTAATTCTCCCATGGCACTCATTTCAAACTTTTGTTGCATCAACTCAGTAAAGGCATCAAGGAACTGTGGATCAGAGGATGCAAAAATGATATCATCTACATAAATTTGAACAAGGAGCTTATGCATGCCTACTTTCTTAATGAACAAAGTTTTATCTATGGAGCCTCTAGTGAAATTATTTTGAAGAAGAAAGTTAGACAATGTTTCATACCAGGCTCTGGGAGCTTGTTTTAGCCCATAAAGAGCCTTATCAAGCTTATACACCCAATCTGGATGTTTATGATCTACAAAACCTAGTGGTTGACACACATAAACTTCTTCTTTTATTTTACCATATAAGAATGCCTTTTGACATCCATTTGAAAAACTTTAAGATTATGGAAAGCAGCATAAGCTAAGAACAATCTGATTGCCTCGAGTCTAGCTACATGGGCAAAGGTTTCATCATAATCAATACCTTCTTCTTGTGAAAACCCCTGTACAGCTAGTCTGGCTTTGTTCTTGACAATTTGGCCTTTTTCATCAGTTTTATTCCTAAAGACCCATTTAGTGCCTATTGCACACTTACCTTGGGGTAGAGAAACCAGTTCCCACACTTGCTGCTTTTGAAACTGAAGAAGCTCAAGTTGCATAGCTTCAACCCATCCATTGTCTCTTAATGAAATATGATAGTTCTTTGGCTCTTGCTGACTGATGAAGAGAGCAGAAAAGCAAAAATTGGACAATTGAGTTCTAGTTGAAACACCAGCATTGATGTCACCAATGATCTGAGACATAGGGTGATTCTTCAGTTCTTGATACTCAATAAGATCTGTGCAAGTGTTTTTAGATGATTTAGCAGCAACAGATGGTGATCCAGACTCTTGAAACTTAGAATGAGATGTCAATTCAAATGAAGTAGAGGATTGAGAGATCTCATCAGCATTTGTTGTGGATGGAGCTGCTGAACCTATAGGAACATCAAGTTTAGTAGACTCTGGAAGTTGATCACTAAAACTTGCATTTATACCAACAGATGGATAACTAGTGGCAGAAGATGATGGATTTAGAGAATGTGCAACAGCTGAAGACTCATAAGGAACATATTGCAGTATGTCCAAATCAAATATCTCCACAGGATTTTGTGTGAATTCATTAAACTTTACATGCAAGGTTTCTTGAACAATCTTTGTTCTACAATTAAAAACTTTGTATGCCTTGCAATTAGATGAATAACCAACAAAGTACCCTTCATCCACCTTTGATTCAAACTTCTGAAGTGGATCCTTTGTGTTAAGAATATAACAAGGACACCCAAATGCTATCAAGAAGGAAATCAGAGGAGCCAAATGATGTAACACTTCATCAGGAGTCTTCATCAACTTCATCAGAGTACTGCTTTTCACATGCAACACAAAGTAGATGATGTTTTGACTAGCCACATCTTTTGAATGTAAAAAAGAAAGTCCATACAAATCTGGAATAATCATCCACAATTACCAGACAGTATTTTTTCTTTGCCACGCTCATCACTCTTACTGGACCAAAAGATCCATATGCAGTAATTGCAAGCAGGCAATTGACTTTGGTTCATCTATTGGAGGGAATGATACTTTATGTTGCTTTCCTTTTAAACAAGCAGAGTAGTTGTCATCACATTGAACTGCTTTAATGGTAGACCTCTAACTAAACCATGATGGATGAGATGGTTCATGTTTTTAGACTCACATGACCAAGCCTTCTGTGCTATAGTTCAGATTCCTGAGGAGAGGCCTTGGAGAGCAGACATGGATGTCCTTTTAGATCAATTTTTTTTATAAGTCTAAGGCATATACTCTTCCAATCCTATTGGCCTTCAGGAAAGTAAGTCATCCAATATCTTGTCAATCATTCACAAAACATTGGAAGACATAATCTGACAGTTCTGACCGGTGAAAAGTGCAACATGCCCTTTATCACACATTTGACTTGCATTCAACAAATTGTACTTGAGATTCTCCACATGGTTAACATCATCAAACCATATCTCACCATTTGACACAAAGCCTTTGCCTATGATGTAACCCTTAGCATCATTACCAAAAGATACAAATCCCTTCTTTCCTTGAGAGTAGTCATGATGAAGAGAACTGCTCCCTGTCATATGCATAGATCCTCCACTGTCCACATACCAGATGCATCTATGGCATGCTGAAGAACCCTGTATTGTCACAACAACTAGTTAGCTTTTGAGACCCAAACCATTTTGGTTTTGGGTGTGTTCTCATCAACAAATTTTATACTAACTGATTTGTCTTGATTAAAAACCTTTGAAGGTGGAGATGGTGCTGAAAAGGATTCCTTTGATGTTGGCTAAGTTTTCCTTTTTAGTGGTTTAATCACACGTACATCTATTTGGTTAACTCTCCCCAACAGATGTTGAATATGATAACAAGTTATGTCTGATTGGTTGTTAAAGCCTTCAGTTCAGCAGACATATGAGTACTTGTTTTTGATTGGTTCCTATGACTCACCATGTCCTCCTTTTGAAAGACACAGACATAGTCTGTTGTTTTGATACTCCTTGAGGAATATTTTCAGCTGTTTTATGATAAACCCCTTCCTTCTTTCTAGACTTTAGTGAAAGCTTTGGGTTATCAGTTTGAGATGTTTGTGGCACAAACTTGGTTTCAAATGCATCTTTTATTTTATTAATTTTCTTTTTAGTGATTTTATCTTTGTTAAATTTGGAACCCTTTCTGTACCAACATTCATCAGTGAGATGATTGAATAGACCACATATTTCACATGGCTTTTTCTTCATCTTTTGTTGTTCAACTGCTGAAGAAGATGAAACTATTGAAGGTGTGTTCTTCAGTACTTTCTTCCTTTCAGTACTTATGTGAAGTACTGAAGGATTTGTAACAACTGAAGACTTGTTCTTCAGAGGTTTTCTATGAGGACATTTGGATTTCCTGATAGACTCTTCAGCAGTTGTCAAACCATGCTTATTTTCATTTGGTTTGAAATGTTCTTCAAGTGTTGTTACTTGCTCTTCAGTAGTTTTGATACTTTGTGAGACAACACCTGAAGTGCTCAGCTTTTCTTTGATCATGTGTTCATCACAATAAGACCATCAGCAGATTGATTAGCTAAGGTACTATTACTAACTTCATCCTCTGATTTTATATTATCACTTGAGGATGAGAGACATGATGATCTAGTTTGGGAATTGATTTCACCTTCAGATTTTACTTCTTTCTTGAGAGTAAAATCTGTAGGAGGTTCAGTGTGATTATACCCAATCCCAAACTTCACATTTGAAGCTGTTTGCTTACTGAGAAGCATTTCAACCCCTTACAAGATGTTACCCAGCATTCACACTCAACCTGAGTAGCTGCAAGTGTTTCTTTGAGATACTTATGGTTTTCTAAAATGACCCCTACCTTTGCCTTTTCATAAGTGATTTGGCATTTTAACATGTAAATCTCATCATCTTTTTCCTTGAAAGCAGACTCAAACTCAGATTTTCTTTTGAAATCCCTTTCTCTAGGTCAAGATTTTGATTAATTAAAGCTACATTTGCTTCTCAAATTAAGGCAAAAGCAACTATGCATGACTCAGAACACAATTTGGCCTTAGCCTCAGAAGATACTTGTGGTATCTGTGATGATGAAACATTTGAGCATGAACCATCAGTAGACTCCAGGGCCATAAGAGCAAGATTTCCAAAAGGATTTTCACCACCATGTTGACCAGTACCAGAAAACACTTGTTCAGAATAACCATAAAGATCATCTGGTAAGCTATTCTAATCAACAACTCCATAAGTGAAAAAGCTTTGATGTGATTGAGATTAAGATTGAGATTTTTGACTTGATTGAGATGGTTGAGGCTCAGGTAGAGCATGTGGTTGTTGAGCTATGGGTACTGGAACCTGATTGGACTGAGGCATGTAAAATCAGGGATAAGGATATGGCATTTGACCTTGAGGAACAAAATATGCAAGAGATGATTGAATTTATGAATGATGACCAGAACTGGTAGAATGTTGCCCTTTGTTTTGTGAACTATTGCCTGGAAAGGTCACAAAGGGTGCAGAAGAGTTAGATCCACATGATCTACACTCTCTTGCAAAATGTCCAAGTCTATGGCACTTGTGACACCTCAACCTGCTCTTGTCAAAACCAACTTTGGTTTTTCCACAGAGACCAGGAAATTTTCTACCTGTCCTTTTGTAAAATTTTTGAGATCTGATATTGACTAATGCCATTTGGCTCAATATATCCATCTCTTCCAAATCATCATCAGCAATTCCTTTCAAATCATCCATCAAAAAGCACAGATTGTCACCATTACATCCTGAATTACTATCAATACCAGCAAAAGCATGATCTCCACTCTTTGAAGAGAAATCTATATGCTCATCATAAGAACTTCTGATGCAGCATATTCTGACTAATGACCAACCAGAGCAGTATTCCCTGGTACAAAATCATCAGTGAGCTTCCCACATGAAGCCAGTTTCCTTTTTGTTCTATCTATCTTTCAAATTTAGTAGTTTCCCATGAAGTTCAGTGAGAGATAGATTGTCCAGATTTGCACTGGAGCGTAGGACAATAGTGTATGTGTCCCATCTCTCAGGCAGGGATCTGAGGAATCTGTTGTTCATCTGACTGTTTGTATATTCATGTTTAACCATTTTCAGTTCAGATATCAAACAGGAAAATCGCTCAAACTGTTGGTCAGTGACTCACCCTTTCTATGAGAGAATGTCTCATATTGCTGGCAAGGATGTCTCTATTGTTTGCCAAGACCTTATCAGTTCCTCCAAATTGTTCTTTCAGAGCAACCCAGAGGTCATGGGTAGTTTCATGATGCATAAGTCCAGAATAGATTTCATTAGGCAGTGCCATGGCCAGAATTCCATGGGCTTTAGCATCAATTTCAAATAGTTTCAGATCATCATCGAGTATTGCTCTTTCTTCTTCGGAACCATCTCATTGGTTTCCGGATTACTCACCATAGGCTTATATGGTCCATGAACCACAGATTTCCAACAACCTGAACTGTTGACAGACAGGTGATGGAGCATTCGACGTTGCCATATGTTATACTCACTCCTAACAAGCATCGGTGGCATTGTTGAGGAGCCAGTATTGTGAGGATCATTCATTGATGTAGCCATTTTCACCAATTCAAACAGGATCAATGAGTTTTAATAGATCTAGCTCAAAAACTCTACAACACAGTTTAAAACAAGAAGATTCTCAAATTAATTCACCGGAAGCAACGGAAAAACAAACTCTATAACCAATTCTTGCGAATTTTCTAATTCGATCAAACTTAGATATCAAAAGAGCAGTTTCAATGATCAATTGTTAAATCGATCAATGATTAACCAGCTCTGATACCATTTGAAAGGATCGAGATCTAGTTTGATTAATTAGATTAAGATTTGCAGCGGAATAGCACATGAATTAGACGAAATTATAGCAAGAATAATATGAATATTCAATCAAACAGTACGGTTATAGAAAGAGAAAGTTTTCTGCAAAAAGAATGTTTTCATTCACGCACAAGCTTCCCGTACAAGGAAATTTGGTCAACATTCCATTTATAAGAAATGTGACATCAGCTGACGTCACTTGATAGTGACATCTAACTGATTATACAAACAACTGAAAGTAAACTAAACTACTGAAGAGGTCCACAACAACTGAGGACACCTTCACTAAAAGCTATGTATAAGCTAACATTACAACTACTGAAGTTATAACATCTTAAGTGTAAGAACTTCAGATGTTTTACATAATATAAAACTATTGATTACAAACTACTGAAATGTAAACCATCACAACTACTGAAGAGAACTACTTGAGCTGTTGTGACACTTCTGAGAACTTGGTCTTCAGACTTTGTCTTCAGCAGTTGTCTTCAGACTTTGTCTTCAACTATTGTCTTCAGACTTTGTCTTCAGCTGTTATCTTTAGACTTTGTCTTCAGACTTTGTCTTCAGACTTGTCTTCAGACTTTGTCTTCAGACTTTTAAAGGGTTTGTTAGAACAGTAAAACATAGTTTAAGCTTTTAAACTTTCAGAAAACGCAGCGGAGGTTTAGGATTATAACATGTTTATAATCTGAAAATTTCGTGTTCTAAAAGCTGTTTTAAGATGAAAACAAACCCAAATCAATAGGATCTTTAATATGTGAATGAATAAGCTATTAGCATATGAAAAACTACATAATATCACAGCTTCAATGAGCTGTGATAACTAACTTCTTCCAGCAGCAAAAACAACCAAGGAAGAAAGGTTTGCATGCTCAAATCTTGGCCAAGACTCCAAGGAAGAAGCCCTCAAGTGTGTTTACCCCCAAGCTCCTTGCAAGACACCTTCTTGTTAGGAAGAACACCACCAAAATGAAAACAAAATCGTTCTCCAGAGCTTCAATGCTGCTGCGTTGTTCCGTAACAAGAGAGGGAGAGAAGAAGATTTTTTTTCTTGCATGCAAAATGAGATTGTATATGTGAGAGAAGATAGAAAAGACTAGTTAATATGTATCTTTTCAAGGCAAAAAAAAATGGTCCAATTGGATGCATAAGGGGAAACGGCCAAGGATTTAAAATTGGCTTCCCTCCTAAAATCTCACACATTAAAATGTTAACTAGTCTTATCCTTAGAAAATACAACTAACATTTTATTTGTATTGTCCATACACTCCCTTTTCTTAATATGTGATGTTATCTAACTTACTTAAATAACATTACAAATAATATCATTGAACAAAATATCCTAATAAGTTGTTCCATCTCATATGCAACTTATTTAGAAAACCCATTTTCTAAATTGGTGTAAATATTTAATTGCATGATCATATCATCATTTAAATATTAATTGGGGTTGCTAAGCTTGTTATTGGGTATAACCCGACTTGGATCATAACGTATTAACCACATCAATATTCTAAGAGTCTTGGGCACATAGAATCCTTCAACTTTGTCTTCAGACTTTATCTTCAGCTGTTGTCTTCAGACTTTATATTCAAACTTTGTCTTCAGACATTGTCTTTAGACTTTGTCTTCAGCTATTGTCTTTAAACTTTGTCTTTAGACTTTGTCTTCAGACTTTGTCTTTAGACTTTGTCTTCAGACTTTGTCTTCAGCTGTTGTAGACACCTTAGTTGATTTGATGTCTATGGGACTTAAAGGTTTTTCTGATCTGGCTCATTGGTTTTTTTGGTCCAACACTATGTGCATTTTCATCAGGTCTTTGCTTAGCAAAACAAGATGAAACTTATGCAGGTGAAAGAGATTCATAAAGTATCATTACCTAGTGTGTTTAGGTTACTACACACATACGCTCTCACATAAGCCAATACATACATGTACTCTGTCATCAGTGTTTCACTATTAAATAAGATTTTAATTCATCACGGCATGTATCTTCTCCTCGAAGTTGAGCCTACCAACATATTTGGTAAATCATGATAGTCTTGCAATTTTTCTTAAATTAAGCACAACGAATGATATAATGACTGTAATTATATCATTTCCCATAGATTCTTTTCTTTGTCAAAATTGATTTCTTTTTGTGGTTTTCTGATGTTTTATTGTTTTTGATGTTTTTCATGGTTTTACTCAAGGTTAATCATTCCAATTGACTGAACTAGGAATTCAAACCTACTGGGTTCAAATCCCTAGGTAAATAAATCAGCCAATTGATTTTCAGTTGGTACTTGAATCAATTTGATTAATCCCTTTTGAGCACAATCTCTCAAAAAATGATATCTAATTTCAATATTTTTTGGTTTTGAGTGCTGAACTCGATTATTAGTTATGAAAATGGTTGTTGTGTTGTCAATGTAAATTGGCGTGTGCAAGAAGTTAAAACCATAATCAAGCATCTGGTTTTTAATTCAGAGTACTTATGAGCAATAAGCTGATGCTACAATATACTCAGCTTCTCCTATGGACTCAGATACATTTGTCTACTTCTTGCATTGCCAAGATACTAGTCTGGGACCAAGAAATTAACAACCGCTAGAGGTGGATTTTTTATTGAAGTTGCATCCTCTATAATCACTGTCTATGAGGCATAGAGATTAAATTCTCCTTCCTTTGATACCATAACCCAAGAGCTAGTTTGCCTTTCAGATATCTGAATATCGTCTTCACTGCATTCACATGTGATTCTTTTGATCAGTTTGATATCTGGCACACACACATACACCAAACATAATATGAGGCCTACTAGCTGTTAGATACATCAGTGAATCAATCATTGATCGATAGTGAGTCTGATCCACTGGTTTGCCTTCAGGATCAGGTCCAATCTTTACTTCAGTATCCATAGGAGTTCTCATAGACTGACAGTCAGAAAATGGAATTTCTTCAATAGGTTTTCCATATATTTTGATTGATTGTTGAAGATTCCATCTGATGTCTATTGGACTTGCACCCCTAAAAAGAAGGTGAGTTCCCCTGTACAGTAATTTGAAATTTTGAGTGCATAAGGTCTTCAAATTCTTTGTAGAGTTGCTTGTTTGTAAAGCCAAATATGATGTCATCCACATAGATGTGGACTAACATCATATCTTTTCCTCTTATTCTTCTTCAAAGAGTGTGATCAATCTTTCCTCTTCCATATCCATGTTCAAGAAAAAAGGATGATAGAGTCTCATACCACTTTCTTGGGGATTGATGTAGACCATTTAGAGCTTTGTCAAGCTTGTAAACTCTGTGAGGGAAATCTGGATCTTTAAGCCAGGTGGTTGACTCATATAGACCTCCTCAACAATCTTTCCATATAGGAAGGCACACTTTACATCCATTTGATAAACAGTAAATTTCATGGATGCAGAATATGCTAGAAAGATTTTGATTACTTCTAGTTTGGCAACAGGTGCAAACAGTTCGTCATAGTCGATTCCTTCTTCTTAAGTGTATCCCTGTGCCACTAGTCTTGCTTTGTTTCTGATGAAGATCCCTCTATCATTAGTCTTGTTCCTGTACAACCATGTGATGTTGATAGGGTATTGTCCTTCGGGAAGATCTACCAGTTGCCATACTTCTTGCTTCTTGAATTAGAGCAATTCTTCGTCATTGCTTCAATCCAGCTATTGTCTTGAAGTGCCTCTTTGATGTTCTTGGTTACTGTTTGACAAATAAAACATGAGAACAAATAGATGTTTGCAATATTGGATTTGCTTCTGGTCACCCTCTATTAACATCACCAATAATGGTTTTAACCGGATGATTCTTGTGGATTCTTGTGGTTGGATTGGAGTCACCAGCAATCGCTACATCAAGATTGGAGACATTCAGTTCATTATGGTCAGAGGCACATTGATTCGGTACTGTTGTTGAATTATGAAGATTGTTACATTCTGTTTTGGTTCCTGCTTCAGCTTCAGTAGCACTATGATTGCTTACATCATTTGATTTCCTTTGTGTTTCAACTGGAGGAGTAGCCTGTTTTTGATTTCTGAGCTCATTTGGCAGATCATCATCTGAGTGAGATGGTACTAGGCTTAGACCTCCTTCACAAAAACACTAAGGTTTTGTGACGGCTGTCTGATGGGATCAGCTTGAAGAGGAACATCTTCATTCAAGTATTCATCAAATGTAGCAGGAATCAATGGAAAATCATCTCTTCTTAATACAGCCAACAAAGTATCACTTCAATGTAGATTTCCTGCATCAGACAAGTGAAATTGATCAAATGATTTTCTAAATGTGTCAATATCAAACAACCAGCCAGGACTATTTGTAGATTTGGGAAACGAATGTTCCTTGAATTGAACATTTGTTGATTCATCAATAATGTTTCAAAGATAGTCTCGGGTGTTTAATATTGATACAGAAGAATAAGCTATAAAGAATCCTTCAT
Source organism: Flaveria trinervia (assembly GCA_025506515.1). Classification (NCBI taxonomy): domain Eukaryota; kingdom Viridiplantae; phylum Streptophyta; class Magnoliopsida; order Asterales; family Asteraceae; genus Flaveria; species Flaveria trinervia. The sequence goes on along the minus strand of JACCIX010000254.1, from coordinate 50,224 downwards.
CAGACTTGGATGAAAAGTTTCCAAGATAGTCTTGGCTCTTTAATATTGAGACAAGGGTACCAAATGATTTAAGAATCCAATGAATGGTTTTCTATGAAAGAGCAGTTCATAAGGAGTCATGTTGTTTTCTTTGACAAGTAGAGTTCGATTCTGTACAAAGCACAATGTTTTAACTGCCTCTGCCCAGAAGGTGATTGGTAGTTTAGCATCAGCTAGCATCATTCTTTCTGCTTTAATTAGTGTTCTATTTCTTCTTTTAGCTACCCCATTTTGTTGAGGAGTTCTAGATGCACTAAATTGATTAGCAATGCCTTTGGTTGCACAAAAAGAACTCATACTTTCATTTTTTAATTCAGTACCATTATCACTTCTTATTATTTTGACCTTAAGATCGAGTTGATTTTCAATTATAGTGATAAATTCTTGTATGATTTGGGATGCCTCATTTTTATGAAGTATGAAGAAAAACCATGTGAATCGTGAAAAGTCATCAATGATCACTAAACAATACTGTTTTTTTCCAATACTCATTATATGGGTTGGTCTAAACAGATCCATGTGAAGTAACTTCAATGGAGTATTGTTAGTGTTCACCAGCTTGGTTTTGTGAGACGATTTGTGTTGTTTTCCTTTGAGGCATGTTGAACAGTGATCAATAAAATGAAATTCATTTTGAGGAAGACCAATGACATGGTTTCCTTTGACCAACTTGTTCATGGTTTTAAAGATTCTGTGCCCCAAACATCTATGCCAAAGTTGTGACTCATCAAATGATGCTTTTTACAAAAGACATGTTTCTTTTTTAGGTGATATAGAACACAGGTTTAAGACATATGTATTGTTCTTCCTTGGGGTCTTTAAGACAACCCATTCCATAGAGATCTGAAATCTAGGTTTTAGAATGTAGCAATGAGTATCTGTAAAGTGAGTGGAATATTTCTTGTCGCATATCTGAGACACACTTAGCAGATTGAAATTTAGTTGTTCACAGTAGTTCACTCAATCAAAGCTTAGCATCCCGTTTGTCACAAATCCTTCACCTGTAATTCAACCACCCAGTGAATCTCCACCAAATGCCACAGTAGTTCATTGTATATGCTTGAAGTCATGAAGGAGGGAACGATCTCCAGTCATGTGTCGGGAGCATCCATGTCCACATACGATAAGCTATTGGACATTTATGGATGAACCTGCAAGCAAAAAGAACTAATTAGAATAAGGAACCCAAGCCATGATGGTCTTAGGTTTCCCGTTCCTATTCATGATGGTGATATCTTGGTATTTCCCTCTAAATTGTGGTTTAGATGGAGGTGTCCCGGGAGATTTTTGGTAATGACTGGGTTGAGTCATCTCATCAACATCTACTAAAGATTCAGGTGAGTAATGAAATTGTTGGTCTTTGTTTCTTTGTAGAAATTTAGCCTATTTTCATTATCAAAAGTAGGATTTTGTTTTTGAAGGTCAATTTTGAATTTCAATGTGAGATGTTTTGTTTGACCCTTCCACAATTCCTCAAATTATTCGTGTCATTTGTTGATCTACTTGTCCTAGATTGAGTATTGTGAAAATGAGGTCTAACAGAATGTGTCATAGTGGATGTTTTTGAGATGGGCTTGTGTTGAGGAATTCTCAAACCCTTCTAATTGAAGTAACAATCAGATGTATTGTGATTGTTCATGTCACAGATTGAACAATACTTGTTGAAATAGTAGTTTCTCGTGGAGTGATTGTTCATATCACAGATAAAGCAATATTGATTAAAAAGGCATTCAACTGTCTTATGATTGAACATTTCACAACTGTCACAATACATTTGTTTGTTTCTTGATTCAGATTTTTCCTTGTGTGACTCAGCTGATATTTTCTTTTGCTAAGCACTCTCTTTTCTATAGGGGATGAATCAGAATCAGCCCTTTTTGTAGTTTGCTTCACAACACTACCTTTGTTTGTTTTCTAGGTTGTTTCTCTTTCTTCAACCCATTTCTCACCTCTTTCTCAAACTGGTCAAGATGTTCCTTGTTGCATATATCAAACCTAACTCCCTGCCTTAATCTTGAAGACTGAGGGTCTGATAGTGTTTTATGTGTTGAACTCAGTGATCATGTTTGTGTTTTTTTGCAGTGAAACCATTTCTGATTTGCTTGAATTTTTTTAGATATGATCTCATTGTCAGAACTGCTCTGAGTAGTGGATTTCACTGAATTCACATATTTCTTTTTACCTTGTAAAACAAGGGGTATGAATTTTATAAAAGGGACTGTGAATCCAAGGATCGCAAACGGGAATTATTAGTGTTGGTTGAAGACAAGTCAACGTTTGCGGAGTTAACGTTCGCTTGGTTTAATTGTTTTCTATTAAATTTCAATATCAATGAAGATTCAAGAACACACTAACAAAAACACAATTAATGAATAATGTGTATTTCATTAAAATATGTTAACGATTATAAAATAATGAATGAATGATATCAAAGTTTGTTATGAATGATGTGACGGCTGCTAGGGTTGGATTGAGTGAATTGATGTGATGTTCACGGTTTGTTGTATTGCTATAGTTATTGTCATGCAATCAATCGTCCAAACAGGCACCCTTGAATCGAAACCTAAGATCCATAAATATAGACAATGATGTTTCTGTTATAGAAAACACCGGATCTCTTGGGATTTGATTTGTTTCAGTTAAGGAATCATTGGATTTCTTGGGATTCATATAACTGCCTTTTTTACTTGTAACACTTGTATTATACAAGTGTTTGGGCTCCGCTGGAATAGTGTCTTCCATAGGAATTTGTTCTTCCGTAGAAGTCTTGTTCTTCCGTAGAAGTCTTGTTCTTCCGTAGATGATTTGTTCTTCTGTAGGAATCTTGTTCTTCCGAAGCTGATCTGTTCTTCCGTAGGAATCTTGTTCTTTAGTTCTGGTTGTTCATCCGCAGAGGATCTTCGGATGTAATTTTACTTCTAAGAAACATATCTATGGAAGAACAAAATGTTCATCCGTAGATGTTTCTTACACTTGGTCAAATTCAGAAATTGATCAAGTATAATGTTCGTACCTGCAACCATACGTAAATCAATGCACATATAAATGGGTTAACATACATATATCTAATGCATACAAAATAATGAATTACAACCATTCATTATGGATATTAGTTCAAGTACTAAGCCTATACAAAATTGACTAGATCTACTGATCCTAGACCTAACAGTACTCCCCCTTAGGCTTATATACTTGTAATAAGTTCTTCAAAACTGAAAGTTCTTTCATCCTTGCCACCATCCTTTTGATAAAGTATGATACTGCATCCTTTTGATCATCGTACTTGTACTCGATCTCCATTCTGCATATCCTCTTTAGAGTCTCAAAGCTTGGGCCCAAAATGGCTTCTTTAGTGGTGAGTGTTTCCACAACACATTGATTGTTAACAATCTCCAGCTCATCTTCTTTTGAGATTCTCAGTTCTGATATATCTTCAATGTTAGATCCCTTTAACATCCCATAATCATATCTTCTTCTTTTGTATGCTTTAGCATGCAGCTTATCCACACTTGTATCATATAAATGTATAAGCCTAAATCATTCTGAGCTTTTTCATCTGTCAGCTTTAGGAAGATTAATCATGTAAGAATGATGTGTAGCTTGGATGAAGCATTTTGATCTCTATAGGGTCGAAGATTCTTATTTTGTCACCTTTCCTACCATCAACATTCCTCATCAACACCATTTCTTTTGTTTTCTCAATATATCCCCACTCAGTTATGGGAATAGTGTATTGATTTCCTCCAGTGACTTTGATGGCTATTGTTTTCCTATTAGAACAACCAACTCTCCTTAGAAATTCATCATCAACTAATGAGGATGAGTTGGTGCCTGATCTTGTCTAACTCTCTAATCTTCTTTTATGCTCAACATCCTCTCTTTTTGCTTCTCTAATTACATCATCTTTAAATTTTGTCATTAAGTTTCCCACCAACATAGAGAAATCTCTTCCCTTGAGTGAATTGGATACTCAAACATTGTATGATTCTGCAGATCCTTGATGTCTTTCTCATGAAGTCTTAGCACTGCCTCTGTATCATGAAAATATTGAATTCTTCTAGAGGTTCTCTAGATAATTGCACAGTCCAGTCTGGATCAAATTTCCAGGCCATGATCTTATTCTCTTCTTCAGAACTGGGAGTTGTGATATGCTCATATAGCTCTATGAGAGTTGTTTTCTGTTCCGTGATTTCTCTAATAGTTGTCCCTAATGGCCACATATTGCCAGGAATGACTGCCCTTGTTTTTCTCATCAGTTTGTCTTTGCCTTTGTGTCGATCTTTAGGTTCAACAGTTATAGGATCAGCAGAGAGTTTGCTTTGTTGCTCAAATGATGGGTTTGGAGCTTTAGTTCTGAAACTGACTCCAGTATCAAGTTCAACATTCATCACATGTTCCATCATTCTTCTTAGTTCATTAACACTTCTTTCTTTAAGCTCATGAGCCTTGTAATTGTGTCCCTGAAGCCAACATACCATATTGTACTTGGTGAGTTTAGCAGTGTCACAATGGCCTAGATCTTTCTTGATTTTCTGAATGGCTAGAAAAGTGGTGAATTCTTCATAATCACAGTTAGGAATCATAAATCTTGCAAGCTCAAACTCTTTCAGTGTGTTCTTGATCTCAGACATATTCATCCTTTCAACCATGTCATATGAAAATCCATGGTTGATCAGGTCATAAACATAGCAGATTCTGGCCTTTCTTCCATGATGTCTTTTGTTGTAAGAAGAACATCAGTCTTTGATTATTCTTGAGCTTTGTTAGGTTCATCTTCAGTCAGCTCTTTCCATTCAGCTCACTCTCAGATTCATCAATAGCAGCTTGATTTGATATTAAATTTTCCATAGAAGGAGTGTGCTGATAAGAGGTATGTCTTGACCGTTTAGGAGAATCTTCAACATTGATTACTTGAATCTTTTTTGGGCAAATACTTTCTCTTCCTTGAGTATTGAATGAGTTGCTTAGAAGATTTATCAGGTTTCTTTAGTCGGTTTGATTCAGCACTTTTCTAAGGATTTATCTTCATCAGCTTTTGACTCAGCACTTTTCTTTGTTTTATATGTGATCAGCTGATCTTCCTTCTCTTTATCTGTGATCAGCTGTTCTGAGATCAGTTCTTTCTCCACCTCCTTCTCTTTTGCAAGTTCTTTCTCATCATCAACTCATTTCTTTTCTTTTCTTTCACTGCCTTAGACTTGGAAGTCTCCCCCGGTTTGGTTGCATTAGGATCAGGGGTTTGAAAGGCAGAAAGAGATTTGTGAACAGCATCATCAATGAGGGTTTGTAGATTTGAGGAGATCCTCTCGTCAATGGCTTTATGCACTATGTCAGTGATGATGGGAGTGATGAGAGGTAAGGAGTTTTGAAAGATAGCAACCATCTGCTCAGAGGGGTTCTGTCCCTGAGGTGGTGCCAAAAGTAGTGGCTGGTGGCTCAGTTAAGTGTGTAGGCTCAGTGTTTGGGGAACCTTCAATGGAAGGTGCCATCTGTGGGGTTTGTGAAGTAGATGGACTTAATCCTGAGACATTTTGGCTAGCAGCTCTTTGAGTCTGCTCACCTCAGTCTCTAGGATGGTATTATGGGCTAATACATCATAGAAAAAGCCCATGTCATCATCAATCTGTGCTGAATCACCTGACCTCCTGATTGAATGAGGATGTACATGCTCTGAGTGTAGATCAGTAGAAGCATGTGCCCCTTGTTCTAGGTACTGGGGACTTCCTGCCTCAGGACTGTGTCCTTCATTGGCAGTTGCCTCTGGTAAGGTCTTATGGATGCTACTAACTTCATCCTCATCATTCGCTGAATCAGTAGAAGTGCCAGCCTTACCAATGTTCTAACCTCCGTTTCTACACTTGGATTGAACATTGTAACCCCTGTGCTATGGGTTATCAGAAGCATTTTGGTCCTCCCCCTCAATAGTTGAGGTATTCCCAGTGCTAAGTGGTTTCTGGGGAGGGGGTGAGGAATGTAACTGACTCAGCACTTTAGCAACTATCAGTGTTGGGCTTTGTGGGGCGGTTGCATGTGGAGATTGGTGCGAAGTAGATTGCACCCGGGGTGAGAGGTGCTCTTCAATGGTAACCCTCTCAATTGAGATAGGTTCCGGAAATGTGGGATCCCCAATTGTGGTTGCAACAGGATCCTGTTGGAGGATACCTATGCGGCTTCAGCAGGTTGAGTCTTAGACATAACTGGGGGGTTAGAACCAGTATGTATTTCCTCTGTTTGTGGTACAGCGGCATCCTCAGGGGACTCGTCTCCCTGAGTAGCCTTTTTGGGCTTTTTGGATTTGGGTTTGGTGGGGACGTTGGATCTGGACGTGGAGGCTGTGGGTTCCCTCTGCTTGGGTTTTAGCATCCGGGTAGCCCCTTTTAGAGTAGGGTCCGAGTTATTCTGGAGTATATCTCAGCTAAAACAGCTGGAGTAGGGACTCCAAGACCAGCAAGGCCATCAGATTTCAATTGATTCAAAATTATGGTCATCAGAATCGTGGATAAAGTAGCCATCTGTTTGCCACAGGTTCTGAGCCAGATCCTTTAGTTCCATGAACACTATCTCACAAAAATTTAGATTTTGGCGTTCAAGGATAGAGTACAATACCTCTTGCCATCGGGAAGACATCTCATCCCAAGAAGATGTCTTTGATGCAAGGCAGACATTCACCATATGAAAGATAAGTTGTTCAGCATCATGGAAGTGCTTTTTAAGTATGGTTGTAGCACTTAAGTCGCCCTCATAACCGTTATTTATGAAAGACATATCAATGGTGCCTTTCGGGTATTCTTTAACATAGGTCCATCATGCAAGTTTAGGGTTTTGCGAATGATGTCGGGGGTGATGAGCACCTGTTTCTGGTTCACCAACAATTGGAGAGTGAGTTGGCTATCATTGTCACCGTTATTACAGAGACGTTGGTCCAGAACTGGGTTAAGGAATCAGGGTTTGAGTTTCATGGTCGCCATTGTTGAGAGAGAAAAGGTTTGAAAAATGGTTAATGAAACGTTTGGTTATAGTGCAGGTACTTATAGGTTAAGAAAAGGCTGAAAAGAAAACGACTGAAAGTGTTAGTGTGGGCATCAGCTGTTATGAAAACACTGAAGACTTGGTTTTAACTATCAGACGTTTGTAAACAACTGAAGACTTGGTTTTAGTCATCAGTAGTTATGAAACTACTTAAAACCTTGGTTTTGTCTTCAGCTATTGTAAAACACTGAGGACTTGGTATTAGTCATCAGTAGTTATGAAACTACTGAAGACATGGTTTTGTCATCAGCTGTTTAGAGTGAACAACAGTTTGTGGAAACAATGTGAAGAGAAAATTCTCATCAGTAGTTTTCGTCAATTCTTAGCTTTTCAGCTGTTTCATACCGTCCTCAACACTTACTCAGCAGACTTAGCTATTTTCAGTGGTTTCATAGGACATTAGTACTTATCTGTTTTTACTGGCATCAGTAGTTTGTAAGAGATCATTACATATTTGTGACATGCTTACTAATGAGCATTAGAACTTGTTTACTGAGATCATCATTAGTTATCACTTATTCTAGCTACAGCATACCAAGCCTTACACAAGGTTTTGAAAGTTGAACTATCCAAAGCCTTAGTAAATATATCTGCAAGCTCATCAACAGTAGGCATAAACTTTGGATCAATCAGACCTTTGTCAAAACAATCCCTAATAAAATGGTGTCTGATCTCTATATGTTTGGTCCGAGAGTGTTGGACTGGATTCTTGCTGATACACAGAGCTGAAGCACTACCCATTAATAATGGAGTCTTAGTCTCTGTAATGCCATAATCCAATAGTTGGTTCTGAAGCCAGAGTACCTGAGATGTACAACTTGCAGCAGCAATGTACTCTGCTTCAGCAGTGGATGTAGCAACAGATGTTTGTTTCTTACTCTGCCAAGAAATTAAACAGTTGGCTAGGAATTGACATCCACCAGAAGTTGACTTTCTAGTTAACTTACATCCTGCATAGTCACTATCTGAAAAAGCAACTAATTTGCAAGAGTGTCCAGTGGAATACCATAGACCTAGAGATTGAGTACCTTGCAGATATCTAAAAATTCTCTTGACTGCAATCAATGAGATTCTTTAGGAGCAACCTGAAATCTTGCACAAACACCAGTTGCAAACATGATATCTGGTCTAGAAGCTGTTAAGTACGTCAAGTACCCAATCATACATCTGTAAAGTGTTTCATCAACAGATTTACCTTTCTGATCTGCATCCAGTTGTGTGGTGTGGCACATGGGAGTAGAACAGGGCTTATAATTTTGTAAATTAAACTTATTCAAAAGATCAGCCTTTTGTTTGATTTACAAGCCTAGAAAGAACTGTAATTCTCCCATTGCACTCATTTCAAAATTTTTTTCATTAAACTTGTAAAATCATCACACAACTGGGGATCAGAGGATGCAAAAATAATATCATCAAAATAAATTTGAACAAGTAGCTTATGCTTATCCACTTTCTTAATAAACAAGTTTTATCTATGGAACCTCTAGTGAAATTATTGTTAAGTAGAAAATTTGAAACTGTTTCATACCAGGCTCTAGGAGCTTGATTCAACCCATAAAGAGCATTATCAAGTTGATACACCCAATCATGATGTTTATTGTCCTCAAAACCTGGTGGTTGACACACATAAACCTATTCTTTTATTTTTCCATATAAAAATGCACTTTTGACATCCATTTGAAAAACTTTAAGATTGTGGAATGCAGCATAGGCTAAGAACAATCAAATTGCCTCTAGTCTGGCTACAGGGGCAAAGGTTTCATCATAAAAAATACCTTCTTCTTGTGAAAACCCTTGTACAACCAGTCTAGCCTTGTTATTGACATAAGCCCATTTTCATCAGTTTTATTCCTAAACACCCATTTAGTGCCTATTGCACACTTACCTGGGGGTAGAGGAACCAATTCCCACACTTGCTGCTTTTTGAACTGAAGTAGCTCAAGCTGCATGGCTTCAACCCATCCATTGTCTCTCAAAGAAACATGATAGTTCTTTGGCTCTAGCTGACTGATGAAGAGAGCATAGAAGCAGAAGTTAGACAATTGACTTCTGGTTGAGACACCAGCATTGACATGGGGTGATTCTTCAGCTCTTGGTATACTATAAGATCAGTGCAAGTGTTTGTAGCCGTTTCAGCAGTAGCAGATGATGATCCAGATTCTTGAAACCAGTATTAGATGGCAAGTCAAATGATGTAGAGGAGTCAGAAATCTCATCAGCATTTGTTGTGGATGGAGCTGTAGAAGCTACAGGAACATCAAGTTTAGCAGACTCAGGCAATTGGTCATTAAACTGAAAAGGTGAGTACTGATATCATCATCATCTTTAGTACCACCAGGTGGAAGACTTGCTGCAGAAGATGATTTATCCACATGATCTGCAACAGCTGGAGGTTGATAAGGAACATATTGCAGTATGTCCATATCAAAAAACTCCACCGGGTTTTGTGGAATTTTATCCTTAGGTGATTCATTGAATTTCACATGCAAGGTTTCTTCAACCATCTTTGTTCTACAATTGAAGACTCTGTAAGCTTTGCATGTGGATGAATAACCTACAAAATACCCTGCATCCACCTTAGGATCAAATTTGTGGAGTTGATCCTTTATGTTGAAAATGAAACAAGGACACCCAAAGGTTTTGAATAATGAAATTAGAGGAGCCAAATGATGTAGAACTTCATATGGAGTCTTCATCAACCTCTGATTTACTAACACACTATTCTGCACGTAGTAAGCTGTGTTAACAGCTTCAGCCCAAAAGCTCAATGGCAAACCAGAGTCAGCCAACATAGACCTTGTAGCTTCAATTAGGGTCCTATACTTTCTTTCCACTACTCCATTTTGTTCTGGAGTCCTTGGGAAGCTAAACTCCCTCTTGATTCCTTTTGATAGATAAAAATCATCAAGTGTATGGTTTTTGAATTCAGTTCCATTATCACTCCTTATACACTTGACTGATAGGGAATACTGCTTCTCAACGTACAACACAAATTTTATAATCGTCTCAGCAACCTCAACCTTTGAACGCAAGAAGAAAGTCCATACAAATCTGGAGTAATCATCCACAATTACCAGATAGTATTTCTTCTTTTCTATGCTCATCACTCTCACAAGACCAAATAGATCCATGTGCAGTAACTGCAAGCAGGCAGTGGACATAGGTTCTTCAATAGGAGGGAATGAGACTTTGTGTTGTTTTCCATTTAAACAAGTAGTGCAGGTTTCATCACAGTGGAACTCCTTTATTGGTAGACCTTTCACTAAACTATTTTGGATCAGCTGATTCAAGTTTTCGAGATTAACATGACCAGCGTTCTATGCCACAGTTTAGATTCCTTAGGAGAGGCTTTGGAAAACAAAAAAGGATGACCCTTCAAACCAATCTTCTTTGACAAATCCAAGGCATAAACTCTTCCAATCCTGTTGGCCTTCAGGAGAGTATGATCATCCAATACCTTGTCAATCAGCCTCAGAACTTGGGAAGACAGAATCATGCAGTTCTGGCTTGTGAAAAGTGCAACATGCCCTTTATCACACATCTGAGTGACACTCAGTAGATTATACTTGAGATTCTCCACATGGTTAACATCATCAAATCTGATATTTCCATTAGAAACATATCCTTTCCCGATGACGTAACCCTTGGCATCATTTCCAAATGAAACAAATCGCTTCTTTTCTTGAGAGTAGTCATTAAGAAGAGAACTGCTCCCATTCATATGTATAGATCCTCCACTGTCTACATACCAGATGCTCAATTGGCATGCTGAAGAGCCCTGCATTTATCATAAAGAACTAGTTAGATTTTGAGACCCAAACCTTTTTGGTTTTGGGTCTGTTTTCATCAACAGATTTAACCATAACTTGTTTCTTATGATTAACAGCTGATGGAGAAGGAGATGGTGCTGAAATGGATTCCTTGGATTTAGGCTTGGAATGCCTTTTCAGTGGTTTGATGACAGGTGCATCTAGTTGGTTAACTCTCCCCAACAAATGCTGACCATGATAACAAGTTGTGATTGATTTGTAGCCAAAGCTTTCAGCTCTTGTGACATATCCGTACTTGTGTATGATGAGTTCCTGTGGCCCACCATTTCTTCCTTGAAATTCACAGACTTAGTCTGATGTTTATCATGAGGAGCACTATCAGCTGTTTTACGATAAACCCTATCCTTCTTTTTGGATTTGGATGAAGGATTGGGTTCATCACATTGGGATGACTGTGGTACAAACATGGTCTCAAACTCATTATTCATTTCATCCATCTGGATTTTAATGAGCTTATCTTTTTTGAGTTTGGAACCCTTTCTGTACCAACATTCATGAGAAAGATGGTTGAATTTACCACATATTTCACATGGCTTATTCTTCATCTTGAATTGATCAACTGCTGATGTGGAAACTACTGAAGGTGTGCTCTTCAGTACTTTCCTCCTTTCAGTACTTGTGTTAAGTACTGAAGGATCTGTAACAACTGAAGACTTGTTCTTCAGCTGTTCTTTATCAGCAGTTGTTAACTTTTTATTTCAACTCATTTGAAATGCTTTTCAGATGTTGTGTATTTCCCTTCAATGCTTAAGATACTTTGAGAGACAACATCGGAAGTACTCAGCTTCATGTGCTTATCAGTAGTTGACCCATCAGGCAATTGATTTGCTGAGGTATCAACATTGATTTCATCTTGTGATTTTGGGTGATCACTTGAGGATGATACACATGATGACGTGGTTTGGAAATTATTTTCACCTTCTGGTTTTACTATTGATTTTGGAGTAAAATCTGTAGGTGGTGCAATGTGGTTGTAACCTATTCCAAACTTCACATTCGAAGCACATTGCTTGCTGAGCAGCATTTCAAATCCCTTGCAGGATGATACCCAGCGGTCACACTCAACTTGGGTAACTGCAAGTTTTTCTTTGAGTTCTCTGTGGTTCTCAAGAATGACCTCTAGCTTAGCCTTTTCATCATTTAATTGCCATTTAAGCTTATAAATCTCATCATCTTTATCCTTAAGGATATACTCATATTCAGCTTTTCTTTTGGAAATAGTTTGCTCAAGCTCAAGATTTTGATTAATTAAAGCTACATTTGCCTCTCTAATAGAGATAAATGCAGCTATGAAAGATTCAAAACATAGCTTGGCCTTAGCCTCAGAGGATACCTAGGTTATCTGTGATGAAGATGCATTGGAGAATGAACTCTCAGTAGACTCTAGGGACATAAGAGCTAGATTTCAAAAGGATGTTCACCACCATGTTTACCATCACCAGCAAATAATTGCTCATTACCAGAGAGATCATCTGGTAAACTGCTCCAGTCAACAACACTAGGGCTGAAGAAGCTGTGATGAGGTTGTGATTTAGATGATTGAGATGGTAGAGGCTCAGGTAAGGCTTGAGGTTGTTGTGCAATAGGAACTTGAACTTGATTTGGCTGAGGCATATAATAGCAGGGATATGGATATGACATTGGACCCTAAGGGACAAAATATGCAGGAGATAAGGGTTGTGAATAATGACCAGAACTAGCAGGATGTTGCCCTCTGTTTTGTGGACTATTGCTTGGAAAAGTCACAAAGGGTGTAGAGGAGTTAGAACCAGTTGATCTACACTCTCTTGCAAAGTGCACAAGCCTGTGGCATTTGTGACAACAACTTACTCTTGTCAAAACCAACTTTGTTTTTGCCAGGGAGTCCTGGAAATTTCCTACCAGTTCTCTTGTAGAACTTTTGAGATCTAATATTAATCAAGGCCATTTGGCTCAAATATCCATCTCTTCTAAGTCATCATCAGCAATACCCTTTAAATGATCCATAATGAAACACAAATTGTGACTATTACAGCCTGACTGACTGTCAGCACTAACAAATGCATGATCAAAACTGTTTGAAGAGAAATCTATATGCTCATCATAATTGCTTTTTGATGCAGCATATTCTGACTCATGACCAACCAAGGCAGTGTTCCCTGGTACAAAGTCATGAGTGAGCTTTCCTGATGATGCCAGTTTCCTTTTCTTCTCTATCTCTCTTTCAAATATAAGCAGTTTCCCATGGAGTTGGGTGAGAGATAGGCTATCCAGATTTGCACTGGAGCGTAGGACAATGGTATATGTGTCCCATCTCTCAGGCAGTGATCTGAGGAATCTGTTATTCATCTGGCTATTAGTGTATTCGTGTTTGACATTTTCAGCTCAGAGATCAAACTGAAAAACGCTCAAACTGTTGAGTCAGTGTCTCATCCTTCCTATGAGAGAATGTCTCATATTGTTGGGCAAGGATTTCTCAGTTGTTTGCTAAAACCTCATCTGTTCCACCAAATTGTTCTTTCAATGCATTCCAGAGGTCATGAGCAGTTTCATGATGCATAAGCCTAGAATAGATTTCATTAGGCAGAGCCATGGCCAGAATACCATGCGCTTTAGCATCAATTTCAAACTATTTTTGATCCTCATCTGAGTATTTTTCCCCTTCTTCTTCGGAACCATTTGGTTGGTTTCCGGATTGTTCACCATAGGCTTGTGTGGACCATGTACCACACATGTCCAACAACCTGAACTGTTAACAGACAGGTGATGAAGCATTCTTCGTTGCCATATGTTATACTCAGTCCTAACCAGCATCGGAGGCTTGTTGAGGAACGGTATTGTGAGGGTCATTAGAAGGAGTAGTCATTCTCAGATTCAACCAAATTCAATTAAGTTTTAAATGATTTAGAACAAAACACAACAAACAAATATGAACCAAGAGAAAACTCAAAGCAAATAACCGAAAGCAGCCGAAATTCAATGATCTATAACCAATTCTTGCAATATGCTAATTCAATCAACTTAGATATCGAAATAGCAGTTTCAACGATCAATTGTTAGATCGATCAATGATTAACCTGCTCTGATACATTTGTTAGGATCAGTGATCTAAGTTTGATTAATTAGAGAATATTGCAGCAGAATTCGAACAACGAATTAAAACAATTCACATGAACGCAATTGATATTCAATGTATAGTACACGATTATAGAAGAGAGAATTCTATAAAAGAAATATTTCATTTGTATACTTTGTGGTGGCTTAATGTCACACATTACAACTAGGTCAACATTCCTTATATAGGATATGTGATGTCTGCTAATGTCACTTTATAGTGACACTAACTGAATTATTCAAACTACTGAAACTATGCAAATACTGAGAATGTTCTCAACTACTGATTGCCATCTCAGAGAATGCTTAAGTACAAAAACATAAAACTACTAAACTACATACTGAAACAATAACTACTGAAAAGTAAATTACAAGTACTGAAAGGAAACCATCAGAACTACTGAAGTTAATTACTTCAACTGTTGTGACAACTACTGATCACTTTGGTCTTCAGTCTTTGTCTTCGGTCTTTGTTTTTCAGTACTTTACTTTCAGACTTTGTCTTCATCTCATGGTTTAGACTTTGTCTTCAGTCTTTGTTCTTCAGTACTCTCTTTTAGACTTTGTCTTCAGACCTTGTAATCAGCTCATGTCTTCAGTTGTTGTGATCTTCTTCAGTAGTTGTAATGTCTGTGGGACTTAGAGGTTTTTCTGATCAGGCGGATTGTTCTTTTGGTCCAACAAACAATCATGAGAACCTTTAAGAGACTTCGTAAATACAGATTCATCAAGGATACATTAGGAGTTTCTTCCATAATGTTATGTTGTGGAATAAAACCCAATATGATTTAGATGTTGAAGAGTATCCTACAAAGAAACCATCAATGCTTTTTGTGAAAATTTCCCGATGACTCTTTTTTAAAAACACATACATGACATTCAAAGACTCTACGATATTCTATGTATGTTTTCTTTAAACAAGAGCTCATAAGGAGTTTTGTTATGTTCTTTGACAATTAATTTGCTATTTTGAACATTACATGCAGTATTCACAGCCTCAGCCCAAAAAGTGATAGGCAATTGTGAATGAGCAGGAATTGTTTTGGGTACTTCAATGAGAGTTCTGTTTCTTCTTTTAGCAACTCCATTTTGTTATGGAGTTCTTGTGTGTCCTGAATTACCTCCAATACCTTTGCTCCTGCAAAAGGAATCTAGTTCAAAATTGACAAATTCAGTACCATTGTCACTCCTAAAAATTTTAACTTTTGTATCACGTTGATTTTCAATCTTGATCTCAAAGTCCATTAATGTTTGTGAAGTTTCACTTTTTTTTAAAGAAAAATACCATGTGAATATTGTGAAATCATCAACTATCACCAAACAATATTGCCTTTTTCCATTGCTCATCACATTGGTAGGACCAGACAGATCCATGTGAAGCAATTTGAGTGGTGTATTATTAGTATTGATATTTTAGATTTATGGGACACTCTATGTGGATATCCTTTGTAAAAGGAAGAACAGTGAGTTGAGAAAATGAAACTCTTTCTTGGCAATCCAATGACCAGGTCATTTTTCACCAATTTATTCATGTTCTTCATGTTAGAATGGACAAGCCTTCTATGCCATAATTGAGATACCATTTGATAGCTTAGATAGAAGGCATGTTTCATGTTTTGTGCGAGATGTGTTGTTAATATCCAAAACACAAGTGTTTCCTTTTCTTGCTGCTTTGAGGAGGGATCCATTCTTCTCGACATATTAAATCCTGGCTTAAAGAATAACAGTTAGTTTATCAAATAATGTGGTATAATTTTGATCACTAACTTTTGAGACACACTAAGTAAATTATACTCTAAATTTTCACAATAATTTAGTTTCTCCAATTTGAGCACAACACATTTGTTATCATTCCTTCACCAACATTTTAACCCTCCCTTTTTAATCCTCACCAAATGCCACATAAGAAGCATTTTTATGTTTCAAGTCATGGAGAAGTGAACAGTTTCCTGAGCATATGCCTAGAGCAAACCACTGTCACCATACCACTTGTTTTCAACTCTCCAATATTGTTCCTGCTTCAGAAATAAATGAGTTAGAATGAAACCCAAGCGTGATAATCTTGGTTTGTCAATAGTGTCTAAAATTTTTACTCCTTCATGACTTAATCCTGAAGTTTCAGTATTAATTTCATATCGGTTGATTCATATTGATTTGATCATGGGGGGATGATTCTGTTGAAGCTAATGCAGTAAGCTTTGGAGTCTTCTTCTCTTAATTGATTCTTCCTTCACCTTATCTTTTTTGTGGTTGATATTTTGATTTAGAAGATGAACCTACACTTTGAAGGTTTCATCATCTTTTGCTTTTGATTGAGACACAATGTATCCCTTTTCAAAATGATCAAAGAAATTATCATTGATGATTGACTTCTTCTCAGTCAAGTCCACCTTTTTGTGAGGTGTTTTGAATTGGCTTAAAGTTGTTTTCTTCACTGATTTAGCATCTTCAGAAGGTTTCTGCTTTGATTTGACTTTTGGTTTTGATTTACCTTCTTTTGCTTTAAATCATCTTGACTTTCAGTAGATTGAGAGTCTGATTCTGTCAAATCAGTTTTTGACTTCTTTGTGCTTTTGCATTTGTTCTTTTTGTTAAAATAGCATTCCTGAGTTGAATGATTATTTTTGTTGCAAATAGCACAGAATTTGTTGAAGTAACACCCTGAAGTCATATGATTGTTCATATTGCATATGGAATAGTAACTGCTGAAGTAGCAGTCATCTGTATTGTGATTCGTCGTATTACACCACTTGCAATACATTTCTTCACATTCTTCTTCAAGCTCATCTTTTTTCTATTTCTTGCTCAGTTTGGGACCTTCGTTTTCTCTTTTTAAGAATTTGAATTGTTCTTGTCGTTCTTTGAAGTATGAGCAATTGAATCTTTCTTGTCCTTTGATGACTTTTGTTGCTTCAGATTCAACATCTTTTGTTTGTTAACAGCCTCTCTTTTTGGTACCTCATCCGTAGATTCGACTTTCTTCTTCCGCAGAAGTTCTACGGATTCTACTAAGGAATCTTGGTTTCGAAATGTAACAATGAGTGTTAGTAAGTGAATTGAATTTTTCTTGTCATAGATCTGCGACACGTTGAGAAGATTGAAATTCAGTTGTTCACAGTAGTTCACTCAATAAAAGCTTAGCATCCCATTTGTCACAGATCCTTTATCAGTGATTTTGCCACCTTGTGAATCTCCTCCAAATGCCAAAGTGGTTCCCTGTATATGCTTGAAGTCATGAAGAAGGGAACAATATCCAGTCATGTGTCGAGAGCATCTGGTGTCCATGTACCATAAGCTATTAGACTTTTATGGATTACCCTGCACACAAAAAGCACTAATTAGAATGTTAGGACCTGGTATTTGACCGAAAATACCTAGAGATTAACGTGTAAACCAGATCAATAGTGTGGAATCCAATTTGATTGGCGATCCAATCAGTGAGAACACACGAAGAATCAATCAAGAATTGAAACTAACGTTAGAAATCGATTGGGAATCGATCTAATGTGTTCTATGAACTTGGAGAACGAATTGAGAGGTTTCTGGACGGCTAGGGTACGTCTGGAATCGTATTTAATCGAGAGTCCTTCTTTTTCACTAATTGAGTTGTATTATAGGTTGGTATTATTCAATCGTGCGACTGACCATTAGTCTGGTTCAGTCGTGCGATTGAAACATGCGGTTGATTCATTCGTACGACTGAGTGTTTAGTCGTGCGACTGATCCAATCTTATGTTACAATCGTACGACTGATCCAGTCTCCTGGTTCAGTCGTGCGACTGAGTCAATCGTGTGAAGTTATTCATGTGTATGGTTCATTGCATGAGCCATTCGCATGAGAACTTTATTATGTTAAGTTTGAATGTATTTTGTATTAATTATTAAACATTATGTGTAATCATTCAAGCAATCACTAACCTAATTAACCAATTCAATGTGGACACATTAATGAAACATTAAACATTATAACTAACAAACTATCAATATCATTTCATTAATCATACCAAACAAGATCTATTACATCACATATCATGATCTAGGGACATACATGTATCAACAAACTCCCCCTTGGACCTAGATCTCTCTAATATCTTGTTTTCTTCATTACCTCCTCATATTTCTTGTACTTGTCCTCTTTTGTGACTCACAGTGAATATCAAACGCGAAGCAAAGTCTTATGACATTTTGGAACTGGAGGGCCTGTACAATATCTTGCGTATCATAGAACAGAGCCACTTGTAAGGTGTATAGACATCATTTTCCGACAAGTTGGTAAGCCACATGGATCGAATACTCTGATTGTATCCATTTGGCCCTCTTTATTTAGGACTATGACCGCTTCTGCTGTTCTCCATTCGTAGTACCACCACTTAAAGTGTGGTGTGAAATCCTTTGTCATTTCCCGAAGTGGGATTCTTGACATTGTGCGCGGAGGATTCCACTTCAACACTATCTTTGGTTTTCCAGTAATGGCATCCATCTCAGACCTTCTAATATACCTTGTAGGTTGTTGAGGTCTGAAGTTAATCCACCTGGTGTGGTACTTTTTTTAGGGCAGCCTCAAACCAGCCTGAATCTTTCTCGGGTCAGCATACAACAGCTTCAATTTGGCTAGCTGGTTGAGCTCAAAACTGGTAGAGTCTTTAGATCATGTGGAAATCTAAAGTACTCTATGCCCTTCTCCCTCTTAACGGCATAAACGTTAAGATCATCAAAATATGCCCATGCTATAATCCTGCCTGACACCTTAAGATGTTTCTTGACTCTGTAGAGCTTGGTGTAGGCATCCCTCTTCGGTGCAGCACGTTGGGCTCTAACTTCTTTAAACCATGCAGCCCATTGAGCCTTACGGATATCAACATCATCCTTTGAGCTTGGGCCATTCCCGCTGTCTTCTCTGACTCTTGCTCCATTTTGTCTAACACCTCAAATTATCACCGACAAGGGATTCACCCAGATTGGGAACCACATTGCCCTCATTGTCAGCATACTGAGGATAGTGCTCTGCAGTGATATCTTCTATCTCTATTTCATCAACGTCATTTAGCTCGTCATCATAGGTAGCATTACATGTCGGAGCATCTTTCACTATTTCATCAGGATTGAGATTGAAAATTTCTGCCAGTTGCTGTTTGATAGATCATGAATATTTCCCCTTCTTCAGGGGTATAACTCACTGACCTTCTGACAATCACTTGCAGATCAAGAACCATTGTGAGTTGAGACTTGACCTGCTGAAGGGGATCAATATCAAACTCATCTCTTTTGTAATTTGGATCTGTTTGATTTACACATTTCACACTCAAATCATTAGTAATTTATCAAACGAAATGCATTAACTTAATATAAACATTAATACATGTTTTCAATACAGAGTACAAAAGTAAATAAATACATAAACACCTAATATTAACTTTTATCCTGAATACTCGGCTCATCACGTGGAAGGTGCAGAAGCAGAAGCTGTCTGATCTTGTCTGTTCTTTGATCTTTTCTCTTGCCCTTGAGCTGAGACAGATTCAGTTGCTTCTCCTCCGTCAGTGTCATCATCTTCGTGCCATTCTTCAGTTTTCTCTTCCTCAGTTTCACTCTCATCATCATCATCGTCTTCATCATCATCATCATTTCTGTCCCTATCCCTTATCTTTAAGGGCTCCTCCTTCGATCCTTTCAGCTTTAGCAAAATGGTCTTTTTAGTCTTTTCCAACTCCTCTATTTTCTTCCCTGAGGTGACGCTTTGAGCTTGGAGAATGGCTATCTCGTTGCTCTGGGCAGTCATCTGTCGGGCCTGTCTTTCTATCACTTGAGCCTGCTCTGCAATTTGGTGTTTGTGCAGTAGTCAGGTCAGTCAGCTGGCGGATTTGGGAGGCCTTTTCCTCATCGGCAGCCAGCAAACGCATTACCATTCTGTTTAGTGCCAACAACTGTTCTTCTACTGCAACTGTAGGTAGAGGTGATCTGTAAGTGAATGAGGGATAGGCTGAGGGCTCGGTTTGGTGGCTAGTGGTGGTGGTGGTGGCTGTGGTGAATATCGGTTCAGGTCGGGATGATAGTGGTGGTGAGTGAGGGGTGAATGATGTAGTGGTGGCTGGGATCTGTATTGTGGTGGTAGGTCTGGTGGTGTGTGTGGTTGCTGTGGGGGCTGTGGTGGCTATGGTGGTGGATGGTGTGTCTGAAGAGGTGGTATTGGTGGTGGTAGTGCTGTAGTGCTGAGGTAGTAGTGATGAAGGTCAAACGATGCTTCTTCTTTGGTTTCTGCCCATGGGGTTGAGCCATCCGTTTTCTCCTCGTTCCCTTCGAGGTGGATGCTCCCCCTCCTACCCTGCCGATTGACCCTGGAGCAAGGTCGGGTCGGTCTCTGTCTCTCCAGAGTCTCTTGGGTGCTCACCAACCACCCGAAGCCCATGTACTGTGGGAACCACTTTTCTTCCCACAGTCCTGGTGAGAGGCTCCTCATCAAACTCTTCTTCTTCTACTTCTGTCTTAAGGACAAAATCATGATGAAACCCTACTGATTTGGTAACTTCTTCAGCCGGGGTGGATGCTAGAGGCACGACATCAGACGTAGTGCCTCTCTGTGGAACAGGCATATTGTCTCCGCACCCCCACTATCATCATCATCTGAATCATCAGTGGGTAGGACAATTGGCTCCACGTCGGAGTCACTGTCCTTGTGACGCCATTGGCGTCTCCCCGGTGCCACATAACTTTCATCTGCTAAATGGCCAATCAGCCTCTTTGCCTGGGGCTTCACTTGCTTGCCCCGGTACACCACCATCCTACCCAAAGTAGTGTCATCCATAAGTTCCAAAGTCACTGCATCGTGACTTTCCTTGGGGAGCAGAGGCAGCTTCTCATTGAATATCATCTGAAGAAATCTTGGATACATACAAAAACCTTCTTTCCCTTTTGTTTCAATGTTCTCTACCAATAAGCAAAGATCATATTAGAGAAGCTGAAAGGGTGGTTCAGCACCAGAGCCACGAAGGCATTTTGTATCTGATCTGATAGGTCATCGAAACCACCCCTTCTCGAAGCAATGCACTTAAGAATCACATGTGCCAGATATTTGTATTGTGGGCACAGGATGCTTTATTTAGCACCCCCGAGTTAATGTCCCCCGAATACTTGATTCGGAGGAAACACCCTCTCACTTTCAAAGGATGTAACTTAGTGGGGTGAGTGGAGTCATCCCCAAACTCAAGGATTCTCTGGATGTCAGTAGCGGTAATGTCCATATCTTGACCCAAATGGTGCTTCGGATGCTGTATGGCTCACGAGAGCGATCCACTGAGGCATCTCCTAGAATGCCTGGTGTAGTGATTTGTAAGGCGTGCATGGTGTAGATATAGCTTTATGTATCCGTGAGCATTTGAGGAAGGCTATAATCTCGGAGAACTTGGCCCCGTTCCGAGTTGAGTGGTCCAAATGGGCACAATGTTGTGCTTTGGATTAAGAGACCATATGTCAGCCATTTTTCTCCTCAAACACAAAACACATGATCATTAGTACATAATACATCAGAATTCAGTTCTAAGTGTAGTGTTTCACTTCCATTCTGATTCATTCATGTGAATGATCGTGCGACTGGAGTCATTCGGTTGACTGAGACATGCGATTGATTTAATCTGCCGACTGAGTCTTCGATTGGTTTAGTCGGCCGACTGAATTCATTCGGGTGGTTCATTCAGCCGAATGACCCAATCGCAAGGTTCAATCGTGCGATTGGAGTTCATTCGAACGACCAGTCGCTTGCCCCATTGTTCGAGCCCCTGTGGGTCGAATCTTGACCAATTTAAGTCATTTAACAGTGTTTAATGGTCCATTAGACTCGCCTACTTGTCACTAATAACCCTTAAACTTAATTTTAACATTTTGCTTCGTTACGTAGCTGATTTGGTCATTTCACAGTTCGGTTCTTGATTAAATCGAGTGTCTCTTATGTTGGTTCTTTAATCTTCTGATTTTGGTAAGATTCAAGAGTAATGTACCTGTGAAATCGTCACTCGAATGTAAGAACTCAACAGCAATGTAAATCAGGATCTGTAGCAAATTTTTGGCAGTGTAACGGGAAGAATGCGATTTGGGTGCGATTTTGGTGTGATGAGGAACATGCGATCGACTGAGGCCCTTAAATACTGAACTTAAGTTCAATCGGCCGACTGGCCTCATTCGCTCAGTTCATTCGGGCGACTGAGTCTGAGTTGTACGATTGGCCTAGTCAATCGCATTCAGTCGGCCGACTGAGTCTCAGTCGGTCGACTTCCTCATTCGGTCTCTTTCATTCGCATCTTCAGTTGACTGACTGAGCCTCAGTCGGTCGACTGCTTCATTCTCCCCCTTCTATTCGGTAAATGGATCATTCTCATGCCCATTCGGCCGATTGGGAGCCATTCGCATAGTTGGTCCATAACCATGATCCAATCGTGCGAATGGGTCACACTTAGTGAGTTTACAGTCATTTTGAACATTTTACTTTTAAGACCCTTTTAACTTTTGACAATAACATTATAAGCTCTTAACCAATCAGTCACCTCAGACGTGACTCTTTTAAAACACGTTGTCACCTCTGACGTGACTCTTTAAACTTTGAAAAACATGTGGCCATCTCAGACATGACCCTTTTCGGTGAGTTAATTCCATTCTGATTTTCCTGATGGAGTCCGACAGACCCACACACTAAAATATTAAACTAGAAACTTAAACTAAATACAAAATAAAATTTGTTTTTGGACTTTTTGTGAGGGATAAAACCCTAAGATGAAATCTACGGGTTTTGATTCTGGAATCGAAAGCTTCAACTTAGATTGACCACACCTGGACCAATTCAATTTTGGAATCATACAGGAACATCAAATCATTTGGGACTTGTTATCAAATCTTTCGATGCTCAATTCTTGGTGTTCATCCAGAGTCATCAGCTGCTTTAGGGAATCATACTGGAACTCTTAGATTACCACATTGATTTGAACTTTCAAGAATTGCAGCCACAATGATTGTCAATATGTTTGTCCACTTAAATCCATACACAGACTCTTGACTCAAACGGTGATTGTTTTTGGTTTATTTAATTCAACGAACATTTGTGGATCCCACACTTATATGGTAATCAACATCCCTCAGGAGCTTTTAAGCGGTCTACGGGTATTGTTAGAAGAAGAGACTATTCTTAGATATGTCATAGAGAAACCAGTCCTCAGGTCAGTGCCATCGCACAGCAAAGAGGCGGCAAACAACAATGAATTCTAGAATATCGAGGTTATGCTCATCCTCAGGTCAGTGCCATCGCACAGCAAAGAGGCCCACAACCTATCTCCTTGTTAGAGCAGCTTTTATTTTGCACCAAATGCACCAACAACATAGGTCATTAGCTTGATAGCATTTTTCTTTTCATTTTTTTTCCGTGCTTTGGTCTATTTATGGTCAACCGCACACATTTGTGGCGTTTACATGCTCATTACCCCTTGTTGGAATATTTTGATTGTGTTAACCAGTGATAAGATGGAAGCCCACAGTCAGTTTGAACAACTTAGTTTGATCTTGAGATCACCAGTCGGTCTAGTCATCTATTGTGTTGAATCTACCGACATATCAATTGTGGTCTAGCAACCTCTAGGTCTACTCTCATTGTGTTACCTTAGGAGTTACCAGTTTTTCTATCATCTTCCCTTTTATATGTGTTAGACTACACAAACTTATACTTTGAATTTTTTCATCTTTTCTAATTAGGATTTTAAAGTCCCTCTTGACTTGTTCCTGTGTACTATCATATTCCAAAGGGTTTGAGTCGGTATCACAGATCGATCTACCTTGTATCACAGCTTTCCACTCCTTCTCCCTCGGTTTCCTTTTCTTTTCTTCTTTTTTTTGATTTGCTTGCTGACTTATTCTCCCCCTAAAATACTAAAATCAAACCTGGTTTAATTATTTTTAGGATTTTAATAAAACAGCAGAATAACATGAGATTAATTTAAACAGACTAAAATAAACAAATAAATAAAATAAAAAAGAAAATTAACTAAACTCATCGGACTACTCATGATCATCATCAGGAATAACATCACTTTTCTTTTTAACGCCGTTGACTCTAGCAGATATTGAAAACGTGGTTTATCAAAGGCTTTAGTATAGAGGTCAGCGCATTGAAAATCAGTATTATTTCTACCACATCAATTAAGTTCTTTTCGAAACAATCTCGTATGAAATGATATTTAATACCGATATGTTGGTCTTAGGATGTTGGACCGAATATTTAGTTACTGCAATTGCAGCAGAGTTATCTACAAAAATAGGAGTAGAATGGAACGTTAAACCGTAATCCCATTTGCATTTGCTGTTGAATCCAGATGTTTGTGAATAGCAACTTGCAGTAGCAACATATTCGGCTTCACAGGTTGACAATGCAACCGATGTCTGCTTCTTACACTGCCAGGTAATTAATCTTCTCCCAAGAATTGACACCCTGCTGATGTAGACTTGTAGTTCATCTTGCAGCCTCCGTAGTCCGAGTCACTATACGCCGTGAGCTCAAAATCATCATCATGAGGATACCACAACCCCAGTGTGGGTGTACCCTTTAGATAGCGAAAAATCCTTTTGACCCCGATCAGATGATTGACCTTAGGTTTAGCCTGATATCTAGAACATAAACATGTTGCATACATGATATCAGGTCTAGAGGCAGTGAGATACATGAGGGATCCAATCATTCCTCGGTACATCGTGGCATCCACCAGATCTCCATTTTCATCAGGGCTATGTCGTGATGCGTAGCCAGTAGAGTACCTGCACAGATGCATGCATTCTCGATGTCAAAACGATTGAGAATGTCGCTTACGTACTTGGTCTGATGTAGAAAGATCCCATTTGGTGTTTGATCCACCTGTAGCCCAGAAAGAACTTCATCTCCCCCATAGCACTCATCTCAAACTCTTTCTTTCTGCATAACTGCTTCAAATTCTTTGCATAACTCTACGTTCTTTGAACCAAAAATTATGTCATCAACATAGATTTGTACGAGCAGTAGGTCACCATCTTTTTCTTTAATGAACAGCGTGCAGTCAATGACTCCCCTGCGAAAGCCGTGTTTCACAAGATGAGTCGAGAGTTTCTCATACCAAGCTCTTGGAGCTTGATGAAGCGTGTATAAAGCCTTGTCGAGCTTGTAGACTCTATCCCGATGATAAGGATCTTCAAATCCCTCGGGTTGACTGACATAAACTTTTCTCTAATTTCCCCATGAAGAAATGCACTCTTCACATCTAATTGATAGACTTTAATCTTCATGTACGATGCATAGGCAAGGAAGATACGAATGGCTTCCATCCTTGCCACGGGTGCAAATACCTCATTGTAATCAATTCCCTCGACTTGGCGAAATCCCTGAACAACCAGTCGAGCCTTGTTCCTGATAATGACCCTTGGTCATCTTCTTCTTGCATTTTAAAACCCATTTGGTGCCAATGACCTTAGCACCTTTAGGTCTATCAACCAGAGACCATACAGCTAACTTCTTGAACTGAAGAGTTCTTCTTGCATTGCACTCACCCATGCCTCATCATTTAGTGCTTCACTGACATATTTTGGCTCAACCTGTGAGACAAAACACCGATACGCACCATCATGAATATATCCCTTTTCCATAACAGAGGCATAGTCAGCTGAGTACAACTGATTTCGGGTTTGTACTCCTGATCGGACATCCCCAATGACATTGTCTAAGGGATATAACGTTTAGATGTGATCCTGGAGTAGTAGGAACAACTACCTCAGAGCCAAGATGATGACATTTGGTTCTTCATCTGAGGTAGTTGGAGTTTGAGGCTCTGACGTCGAAGGTGCACCACTGGTAGATGCTTGTGGACTTTCAGGAACTGGAACCTGTTCCTCCTGACTGTATGGGTATCTTCTTCAGCTTCATTTTCAGAGGAGGTGTCACTGTCGTCGATTACTCCCCCTGAATGAGTAGATGATTCTCCCTGTGAGCTAGATGTTGGTGGATTCAGCTATCATACATCATTCGTGTAGCTAATTCGTCATCCGAGGGAGAGAGAGGAATGTTGAAGGACTTGAAGAATCCATCATAGTCAAAGAAGTAGGGTAGTCCTTTGCCAGTAAGCGGTGTGGTGAATCGCTGAACATCAACATTACACCAAACTTCTACTAGACCTGTTGAGTTATTGTAAACTCGCTTGTTAGGTATGTTGTATCCTAGAAAGATGCCTACATCTGCGTTCTCGCTGAATTTACCCTCTTGTGTCTTCTTCAGAAGTGTGCACAGCGCCCCAAATGGTTCGAGATACTCCAAGTTCGGTTTGCGTCTTTGTAGTAGCTCGTAACATGTTTTTCCGTGGCGCTTGACTATCAGGACTCGATTCAGTGTATAACATGCATTTGCCACTGCCTCATTCCAGAATTGATAGGCAGTTTCGAGTCTGCCAGCATAGTCCGTGTTTTCTCTATCAAGCTCCTATTCTTTCTCTCAGGACGCCATTCATCTGAGTGTGTAAGCAGAAGGAATTGATGCACAATCCCTTTTTCCTTGCAGTATTCCTCCATCTAATGGTTCTTGAATCCGTTCCGTTGTCTGAGGTACTTGTCTAACTTTCACCTTGTAGAGATTCCAGTGTGGTTACCAACTCCTTGAATGATTCAAATGTTTCTGATTTGGATTTCAGAAACATTACCCAAGTGAACCTTGAGTAGTCATCGGTGACCACAAAATAGTACAAGTCGCCTGCAATGCCTTTGTACTGACTGGACCGAACAGATCCATGTGTAGAAGTTCAAGAGGAAGTTCTATTGAATTAACTTTCTTTTCCTGATGAGACTTCTTTGTCTGTTTACCTTTCTTGCAAGCTATACAAAAATCAGGAAGCTAAAGTTCTTGACATTTACACCTCTCACCAGATCCTTCTGAATCAAGTGATTCATCTTTCTTTGACTGATGTGTCCCATTCTCCTATGCCAGGAGATGGAGTCTTTTTCAGTAGCTTTGGATAGAAACACTAACCTCATGATCCATTGTAGAAGCTGTTGACAGATCTAAGACATAAAGATCTTTATATCTTGAAGCAGTCATCAAAACTTGGTCCTCTGGGATCACGTAGTCTTTCTTCAGTACGTAACACTCTTGATGTCGAAGATGACTTTAAATTCCCTATCACATATTTGAAAACAGAGAGTAAGTTGTTTTGAAGTTGCTGAACATAGTTCACCCTATCAAACTTAACTTTCTGATTTCCAACTTCTCCCTGAGCTGTGATATATCCTCCCTTGTTTCCAGCAAACGAAACATGCCCTCCTTTTATTTGTTTGACATTTGATAAAAGAGCTCTGTTTCCTGTCATGTGCCTGGATGCTCCGCTGTCTACTATCCACGTGTTAGTTTCAGCATTGTATTGAACAACCTGCACATACAAGGTAAAGGATTAGTTTAGGTTAGGAACCCAAGCCTTTACTGGCTTGGGTTTCCCAGACATCACACATCAGAAAGTCAACCCATTGACCCTTAGAAGGTGAGGGTAGCTCAGGTTCCTTCTTGTCTTCATTATCAGCCACAGAAGTTGACTTCTCTTTCCATAAGCCAGATTTGTGCAATGCCTGTTTGTGATAAACAGTTGACTGGCTAACAGATTGAACTTTCTGTTCACTAGTTTGTCTAGTGGAGTTAAGAGCTCCTCTTAGAAGCCCTAGGTTTTGAGTCCTGAAGTGCAATCTTCTTCCTAGTGTCTGATAATGAGACAGTAGGAAGCAATGTGTCCACATTCTCCATAGTTGTAGCACCCCTGCTATCAACCTTATGATTAAACTTTCTTCGTGGAGACGTGTGCGACACTCTAGTAACATCACTCACTTTAGGTTTTGACTCTGTTCTTTTGTTGTGTTTACTGGTTTAACAAATTAACTGATTTAACCTGTTTGACATCCTTTTCTTTTGGTTAATTGGTCTTTGACCTAAAGTATGTGAAAGATTATCCTTAAAGCCCTTTTGGTTCTGATTTGACTTTGTTTGAACCGGACTTTAAGTTAACCTTTTCAAATTCCTTTTCCAGATTAACACAAACAATTTACCCTTTGCCTTTGAAGTGGTCTCCTTTTGTTTGTTTCCAGTGTCAATAGATGAACATAAGGAATCTGGATCACTAACAAGAGGAGTAGACACTACATGATCCTTGATGGGATTACTACTTAAAGGTCTAGTTTTAGTGTTCATCAAAGTCTCAGGTGGTGACGGAACCACTTTATAACCCAGTCCCTCCCCGTTTTCCTTTCTTTCACTAAGTGTTGGACTATGTGCGACGAACTAGTCCAACTATGCAGTTTCTGTTTTAGTGAATTTACTTCTACTTCTAGAACTACCTTTTGTTTCTTAGTGTCTTCTAGGAGTTTAGATAATACCTAATGTCATTAGCTTGATTAAAGGCAACTACTTCGGTTCCCTAAGCTGTTTAGTCAAAAGGTCTATCTTTTCTTTATAACTGAGCTCATTTTATTTTAGTACCTTATTAGCCTCAGTGCATAGATGCAAATCTTTTATCAAGTTATCATTATGATCTAATAACCTAGCAAATTTAGCATCTATGCTATTCCTAAAGGCATCACAATCAGAACAAGCATGATTACTAACATTGTGTCAGTAGTACTTACCTGAGCAGATTCAGAAGCGTTTGCCATCAATGCAGTATGAGATGATTCTGATTCTTTTGCTTCTGTCTTTTCTGTCTCTGACATGGTAGACTCCACTTTTGGCTTGTAACTGACCTCGGTTGTAGTTGCTTCTTCACTATGTGACATTGCTATCTCAACTGCTAGATCTCCTTCACTAGCGGAATCACTGTCAATATCTTCTACATTTGCAATGTTTGATTCCCCTGGTGAGACAAACCTAAAGCTCCAATCCTGTCCTTCATCATCATGAGCAGTCAAGGCTTTTGAGTCCTTGTTTGAGGAAGTAGAACTGGTAGTTTGCTTGTCTAGACGAGTGAAGGATGAGAACGGGTTCCCGTTCCCAGTCTTCTTTGGCTTCACACATTCTCTCTTGAAGTGCCCCTTTTCACCACAGTTAAAGCAGGTCACTTTACTCTTGTCGAAACCAAGGTGGTATCCTTAGTAGCAACCAAGTTCTGTCCAGTCTTTTTCACAACTTCTTCGCCCTCCGGACAGCACTTGCTAAGGCCCCATTATATCCATTCTTTCAAGCTCCATTTCGTCCACCTGCTCGTAGTCCTCGTCTGCCAGATGGCAGTTTCCAATCTTTCCAGAAACAATTTCATCATAGGAATGGACCATTGCTGCTAATAGATCCATGTGCTCTCGAGCTACTTCCACAGTGACATTACCGGTTCTCGGTCTTCAGTCTAGTAGCATTTGCTTCAGATCCAATGTATTGGTAGAAGAAGACCCTGACATTCTGAACCTGAAGAAGGTGCATGTGTAGGACTCGATGAGCTAGACACGAATGCAGTCTGGAAGGGTGCTCCAGATGTCTTAGCTTGAGGACTGGCATTGTATAAGCTGGATTTTGATTGTATGTAGAATTCTGAGCTCTGTACTTCATTCTAAGTGATTCTTCTCGTAACTTAAGAATGAAGTCATTAATATCCAGTTTTGACAGCATTCCATTCTGTCTAAGATTAGACACGAATGAAACCCATTTTTCAGGCAATCCGTCTGCAAAATTATTAACTTTCTCTTCCATGGTAGTAGCCACCCCATGTGTATGCAGTTCACTCATCAGATGGTAGAATCTATCTATAACATCGTCCAAAGTCTCGTTTCCCATCGATGAGAAGTTGTCGAATTCCTTCTTTAACACCTTAGCCTTGATTGCCTTCAACGAGGCATTCCCGTCGTACCTCTTCTCTAGCTCATCCGATAGTTTCTTGGACTGCTTATTTTCTGAGTACTAATGGAATATCTCTTTAGGGATAGACTGTGTAATCAATGCATAGACCCTCTTCTCTGCATTATATTTGACTTTCTGCGCGTCTGTCATCCCTCCTAAGGTTAACTTTACTCCATCGGCTACCATCGGTGTACTATATCCAATATCGATGGCCTCCCATAGATTCGGATCCACTCCATTGAGGTAGATCTCAAAACGTTGTTTCCAGTGGGGAAACTCATCTAACGTTAAAAGCTTTGGTGGTATTATGATTACCCACCTCACTCTCAAGTAACAGCAGGTTCTGGATCCTAGAGTCCTTCCCAGCAGTAAAGGCTGACATTTGATCTTCCATTGTAAATAACTTTAAGTCTAATAAACAATTTTCACTCGGCCGACTGAAGGGTGCGAATGGACTAGGCGTGAGTATGAACACTCATTCGTGCGTATGAACTCTATGACTGGTTCAATCGTGCGGCTGAAATAAGTGATTAGCTCAGTCGTGCGAATGAATCTGATGCGTATGAACCGTGCGACCGAACGGTTCAATCGTACGAATGAAGATACGAACTATGTCCAATCGTGCGACTAAGCAATGCGAATGAGTCCAGTCGTGCGAATGGCTCACTCGTGCGACTGAAGCTGCTGTTATGCGAAAATTTCTCGGTTAAACGTGTTTTAGCCATAAAAATTTGAACTTTCGCAAGGTTGAATTGCCTAAGTCCGTAGAAACCTAACTTTGATGAGCAGGGAACGTCCAAGATCACTTTTGACACAAAAGATTGCGTTTTTAGTGCAAAAACACAAACTTTTTATCAATCTTGATTGAATCACACGTAATCAAGAGCCAATAGCTCTGATACCACTTGTTAGGACCTGGTATTTGACCGAAAATACCTAGAGATTAACGTGTAAACCATATCAAATAGTGCGGAATCCTATTTGATTGGCAATCCAATCAGTGAGAACACACGAAGAATCAATTAAGAATTGAAACTAACGTTAGAAATCGATTGGGAATCGATCTAATGTGTTCTATGAACTTGGAGAACGAATTGAGAGGTTTCTGGACGGCTAGGGTACGTCTGGAATCGTAACTAATCGAGAGTCCTTTTTTTTCACGAATTGAGTTGTATTTATAGGTTGGTATTATTCAATCGTGCGACTGAACCATTAGTCTGGTTCAGTCGTGCGATTGAACCATGCGGTTGATTCATTCGTACGACTGAGTGTTCAGTGGTGCGACTGAGCCAATCTTATATTACAATCGTACGACTGATCCAGTCTCCTGGTTCAGTCGTGCGACTGAGTCAATCGTGTGAAGTTATTCATGCGTATGGTTCATTCGCATGAGCCATTCGCATGAGCACTTTATTATGTTAAGTTTGAATGTATTGTGTATTAATTAATAAACATTATGTGTAATCATTCAAGCAACCACTAACCTAATTAACCAATTCAATGTCGACACATTAATGAAACATTAAACATTATAACTAACAAACTATCAATATCATTTCATTAATCATACCAAACAAGATCTATTACATCTGATATAATGATCTAGGGACATACATGTATTAACATAGAATATGGAACCCAAACCATAATGGTCTTGGGTTTCCCGTTCCATTCCATGATAGTACCTTCTTGGAACTTTCCTCTAAACTTTGACTTAGAAAGAGGTGTTATGGGAAATTTCTCATGATATTTTGAATGTTTCATCTCATCAATTTCAGCTGAAGAGTCAGAATAATTTTGAAACCTTTGGTCGCTATTTATTTGAAGGAATCCTATCCATTTTCTTATTATCAAACATCATATTTGGTTTTGAAGATCATATGTTTGCTTGATATTGTGATATTTTTTTTTCTAATCTGTTCAACTCTTTTATGTTACCCATGTCATTATGTGAGCTAGAAGTCCTAGATTGATTAGTATGAAAATGACTTCTGATTTTGGGTTTCAGAGATGATATTGGTGAGATGGGCTAATTTTAGGGAAATCTCAACCCTTTTTACTTGAAGAAACAATTAGATGTATTGTGGTTGGTCATATCACAGACTGAACAAAAATTATTAAAATAGCAGTTTTTGGTGAAATGATTGTTGATGTCACAGATAGAATAGTATTGATTGAAAAAGCACTCATCTGCTTTGGGATTACACATTTCACAAATGTCATAATACATATGTTTGTTTCTTGACTCTGATTTTACTGTTGCTGACTTAGTAGATTTTTCCGTTCTCAACTGTTTTGGGATTAGACATTTCACTCATCTGCTTGTCTTCTTTCACAAAGGTTTTGATCTTTTCGAGCTTCTCAATCGTAGCCTCAATCACTTAAGGTTCAAAACCAAATTATTATTCTTCTACTCTTAAAGAGAAAATGTTTTCCAAATTTAATTCATTCAAATCCAAATTAATTGAACCGAAACAAAGTTGGCAATTTAAAAAGAAGGATATAGATATTCCAGATTGTTTAAATGGTTGTGTGCACAAGGAGGTTTCTTATATTGATGAAAAAGGAACATCCAGAACTACAATGGTCTGGGTTCCGCATTCCAACTAATCTGTTTGAGTGCAGGAACAATTTGGAAGGACTAATAGTAATCCGGTTTACTGACAGGAATTGTTCCTAATTAAAATTTGAGGCGGAACAAGTAGGTTAAGGTCATGGTATTTTATTTACAAACTAGATTTTTATCTACACAATCACCGTTCTCATTTCACAATCACTGCATATTACTTGAGAATTCATTTCTTATATTCAAATCAGTCTCGTTTGTAAGACCTTCTTCGGTAAATTTCTATTTTTGTACTGTTTTATAAAAAAATTAAAAAAATATAAAAAAATAATTTTGCAAAAACAAAAATTTAGGGGGAGAGTATAAGTAAATAAAAATGAAAGGAGAACTCGGAACTTGATTCGAGATGATTGAGAAATGATTGTATATCTTCTTCAAATGCTTGTTTTTGCATGACATGCGTTTTTTAGAATGAGAAATGATAGTAACTGAAGCTGTTATCTGATTTACATCTTATGTTTAATTGCAAGTAATAGAAGAAACAAACAGATTGTTTAATGATATGATTGGTAGACTCAGCTTGAAAAATAAATTAGACAGCAATAAAATGATTTAAATTAAAATCTCTACTTAAGGATGTCTGGATTTACGCAATCATTTTGGCCTACACGAAAATGAGTCCCGACAAAAATAGGATTGGGAATTGATCTTTCACCCACCATGATGCAAATCATATAAGTGATATCTTTGAGCCACGATTGGTGTATTTATGTGTCTTGTGTTTGTGCTAATCTCCTTTACTATACGGTAGTACTGACTTGGGGTGATGATCTCCTTTGTTGTATGATAATACTAAGCCTGGAGCTCTCATTGGCACATGATTAAATGGTCATCTCCTTTGTTATACGTGAGTATAGACCTGGAGCTCTCACCATTTTGGTCTAAGTAGTGTCAAATCATTTAAACGATGAATTCATCACAAAATGAAATGTTCTGTTGATAATCACTTACACACTAATACACAAGCCTTGCTCTACAAAGATCATAACAAAATTCAAGAAATCCTGAGGTCGGATGAGGGTTTTTGCCAAATGATTGTGGGGTCCTAGCATTCTAAAGTATTTAATCGAACTTTAATAAATCTTTTGTTGATTGTTGAAAAAGATAAGGCATGGGTTTAAGTGGACAAACATATCACCAATCGTTATTGATCTGTTTGAGAATTTCAAAATCATTCAAAGACTATGATTAGATTCAGTTATGAGTGAGATCTCATGCATCTCGATGTTGAAATTCATCTTTGTGCCAATGTATATCTTAAGGATGTGATCTCATGATCGATTCATTTCTCGGTTTAAACCCAAACAAAAAAATTTGATATATAAAATTAAAAAAATTATAATAAATTTTCATTTCAAAATTCTTTTAGGTCTTCCATATTATGCTTTTACAATTTTATCATTTTTCATGCATTTCAAAGAAGTTGCGCACAAACGAACACGGGTTCGCTTGTTTTTCAAACACAAATAAACACAGGTTTATTTTGGTAAAATGAAATGAGCTAATTAGAAATATTGAGATTGTGTTTGTGAATATGTTTCAGTTTTTTGCTTTAAGTGATGGCCGATCGTCAATTAAGTAGTGTACCTGATGAGAGAACCTATTCCTCGAGTTTGCAGAAGATACCGAGCTAGGAATCCTCATCCTACATCTTCTAAAGAACACGAGATTAGAGATTGGGGAAAGCTATTCCAATATCTTTACAAAGGATGCAATCGAAAAAGGGGTGCATATAAATAGGTGGAGCTTATGAGATTAATAATTTTTCTCATCAAATTCACAAAGCTTCAACTTGAAGATCTTTCTATTGTTGACTTCTCAGTGCTGATTCGGTTTGAAGACGTTGATAATGATAGACTAAGGGGGAGTATTGTTGGAGCTGTACAAGATAATCTATATTATAAACACAGTCAAAGTTAACAAAAGTCAACATCACAATCAAACTCAATGCAAAAGTCAAACCGGACACGTTCGAGATGAGGAACCGAGACAAGACTTTGAAGATTTAGATGACTAGGAGTTATATTGTAATAAATATATTTTGTGTGAACAAAATATATTTTATCTTGTTCTTAGTCATTTTTATGCTTAATATGTAATTTTGTTAATTAGCCTAAGTCTACGGGGTTAAGTGCAATTAGTGAATATTTGTCTAGACTATAAATAGTTAATTGTCGTTAGTGTTGGGAATGGTTGAATGACCATTTGATTGGGGTTTTAATATAGATCAATTTGCGGTTTTATGGTGTTTATCATTATTTTGATCTAATTCTTCATGATTTGATTCAAGTTTGATTATCTTAGAGTTACAAGATATGACCACATGCTAGTCACCGACCTTCACCACCTTATTGTTTGGAGCGGATCTGCTACGACCAAAGTGTTACTCATTCTTGTTTTGGTCGTCACCACCTTTCTTACTCACCTCCGCCAAAACCACTCCCTGCTAATCATACAGTCTCCCCGCCAGATCAACCACCGACATAAGCGTGCTCGGTGGGCGGCGATCATGTGCTACGGATATCCGCCGACAGTCCTTGGATGAACCTCTTGATCTTTCGTGACACAGGCGTCACCTAATCTGGCACTATTCATGCCATTTCGTTGAACTTGGTGGTGTATTGCTAATGTGTCATTGTCCCCGCCTCTAGTAGACGGAACTCCCTTTAAGCATTGTCCATCTCTCGAGAGGACAAAACTCCTCCATCACCAACTTCGTCAACACCAGCCACCTCATTCTCCCGATAGCCCTGCAACCCTCAGATTGGAAAATATTGTCCCATCAACACAGAGCCAAGTCAATAAACGACTGGGCAGGAAACTTCACCTTTTGGTCTTCTCAGCACCTGCTGATACCAAGTACAACCTCCATCTCTCTCACCCATCGATGAGCAGCACAAGTAGTGCCCTTCGCATTGAAGGTTAGGGGCTTGCAGCTGTGAAATGCCCCATAGTTACAGCCTTAGGCATAGGCTCTTCCTCTTCCTCTTCATGAGTAGAGACAACCGTCTTAGTCTCCGGTTGCTCTCTTTCTCCCGTGGACCTTCTCTTCTCCTTCCCTTCGGCTTCTCGTACCGCCTTTATCACTTAGCTCACCATAGACGGTTGGATCGTCTTCATGATATGATGAACTTCCTCTATGATAGCCTCCTTCACTAATGCCCTCAAATTAGAACTCTCATCACTACCATTTGAATGAGGGGTCTCGGTCTCTTCATGAGCCACCTCTTCGGTCCTAGGCCTTCCTCTCATGGCCCGTGGTCCCGCATCATGTCCACCACAAGATCCACCACATGAAGCCTTTGTTGATCTACCACTAGCCATCCTCTAACACGCTATAAGATTCAAACACTAACACGATCGTTCATTTCATACATTTCTCATGTTTCACACATTTCGTACTTATCAAACTTTTCATGCATTTATTATATTTTCACTTCTATCTAGGTCCTGTCGTATGCCTAACCCCCCTCTTTTGCACAAAGCCATATCATATAGGGTTAAGCGACAAGGACCCCATATCGCACATATCGAACGTATAGAGTATTCACATAGACTAACTCCACCTGTGTGTGAACCCTAAAGGCTTAGCCAAGACCGCACGCAGTAAACAAATAGTTGAGCTAACAACTCTGAATGAGTTGTTAACCTCTTTTCATTTGCTTGCAAGACTTTTCATCCATTCACTATTTTCCACTTTCATTATCTTAAATCTTTCATTTTTTTAAGATAATAATTTATGTTCATTATCATAATCACACCATGTCAAGTCACGTCATCATACGTAATATGAAACATAAGGAAACACATCATACAAAACATACATAATCATCATCATGCATAAGCATAGCATTAGTCACATATCATCGTCATGTCACATCATAGTTCACTCATCACATCATCTATGACTTCAAAAAGTCAACTTACATTACCCCCGGGAACCTCCCAAGTCAAAGCCTACATTTTAAATTTCCCCTTAAATCTCAGAAAATTTTCAAAGTTTTAGGCGCATGGGCACTATTTAGGCACATGGAGAGCACTTAGGCGCAAGGGGAACCTCTGGGCGCATGGTCTCTATTTGGCCGCACGGCCATTAGTAAGTCATTCTCGGAAAATTCTAGGCGCATGGGCACTATGCAGACGCATGAGTGCCTAGGCACATGGGCTTTCTGGGCGACATGAACCTAGAAAATTTTAGCCTAATATTAGGTGCATGGATATTATTTGGTTGCATGGGGTTTTGGCGCATTGGAACACTTAGGCAGTTTATACCGTTGGGTGCATGGACCACTATTTGGATGCATGGACCACTATTTGGATGCATGGACCACTATTTGGGCGCATGGGCAACCAACACACCCCCAAATCATTCTAATCTGGATCCAAACATCAAACTAACATGTTCTAAGCTTATATCTTACATTCTAACCATCAAAACAAGAATATTTCATCATCATAACATCATAAATACCAAAAATCACACCCCACCTGGAAACATACACACATAACATATGGATGCAATACCCAAATAAATAAAAACGTTCATACATGTATTTGCAGTCACAAAAGCATGTAATATAGTAAAAAGGGGGTTCTAAAACTCTCCTTAGAAGCCTATGGGTATGACTTCCTTGAAACCCCATTTCTTAAAAGCTCAAACAACTAAAATCCACCAAAACACACAACCAAATGCACACAATCAAACAATAGAGGCATAGGCCGGTCAAGAACACCTAAAAACCACGAATTTTTACGTAAATTCGAACTTAACTTTTTCTTCTTACAATATCCGAGAGCTTCATAACTTTCTCTCTCTAAAAACGGTTTCAAAAGTGTGTGTATAACATCATGGGCGGCCATGCCACCTATTACACACACTTTTTGAAACTTTTGTTCTTTTTGACACTTTTAGCCCCTCACCTTGCGTTAAATTGTATTTCTTTCTTATTACTTTCTTTTATTCTTTCTTCTAGTCTATAAAAACATCCGGGTGTTACAAGTTGGTTTTCAATTTTTGTGATGAAATCTTTTATTATTAGGGATGCTTCTTTTTTATGAAGTAAAAAGGAAACCCATGTAAATCTTGAAAAGTCATCAATGATCACCAAACAATATTGTTTCTTTCGAATACTCATAACATGAGTTGGTCAAGGAAGATCCATATGAAGTAGCTTCAATGAAGAATTGTTTGTGTTCACCAGCTTTGGCTTGTGGGAAGACTTATGTTGTTTCCCTTTGAGACACGCTAAATAGTGTTCAACAAAGTGAAATTCTTTTTGAGGTAAACCATTAACATGGTTTCCCTTGACAAATCTATTCATGTTTTTTTAAAATTTGTGTGTCCCAATCGTTTGTGCCAAAGTAGAGACTCATTAAAAGATGCTTTTTACAAAAGACATTTTTCTTCTTTTGATGTAGCAGAATTTACGTTTAAGACATAGGTGTATTCTTCCTCGGGGACTTTAAGACAACCCATTCTTTAGGAATTTGGAATCTTCGTTTCGGAATATAGCAATGAGTGTCAGCAAAGTGAATTAAATATTTCTTGTCATAGATCTGAGACACATAGAGAAGATTGAAATTCAGTTGTTCACAGTAGTTCACACTATAAAAGCTTGGCATTCAATTTGTCACTGATCCTTCATCAGTGACTTTGCCACTTTGTGAATCTCCTCCAAATGCCAAAGTGGTTCCCTGTATATGCTTGAAGTCATGAAGAAGGGAACGATCTCCAGTCATGTGTTGCGAGCATCCGTGTAAGGCCCCATTCCCGGGACGCTTACAGCTGGGTTCTCATCGCACATAAAATATATAATTACATTTGTATTAAATAAATCGCAGCGGAAAACTAAAACAAACTTTCATTTCCATGTAAATGCTTTTGCAAACTAATACAACATTCATTACAAAAATAGTTTGTTCGCATTACAATGCAAAAACATTAATCAAAATAATGCCATCCCAAAAGAGCTCAGTAGTCACCCGTGCCATCCTCAGCAATCATTACCTACCAACTGGAAACACATCAAAGTCAGCGTTGCTGAGTGAGTTCTAGTTTTATAAATAAAACATACTTTACTTTCAGATAAAACCGTTCGTACATTTACATGATCACTCATCATACGTACACATAGATAATATCATTATTATCTTCCTCATTCGTTCATTCCTTCTCTCCTTACCTTACTTGTGCATCGAACATCATCCCAAACCAATACCATGTGCTACACCCCGGTTAGTCGTAGCTACCGGGCTGAAGTCAACGAATGACAGCTAAACGTATGCCACTGTACTAGGAGTAACCATTAGTCTTAGCTGCTGGGCCGAAGTCAACGAATGACAGCTAAACGTATGCCACAGTACTAGGGGTGAGCGGTAGAGGTTCTACATTTAGGGTCAATCACCAAGAAGGACCCCGTATCCGATGTGTGCAAGACGTTACATTCATTCTTTAATACATGCATTCATTCATCATGTTCCTCTTTCTTTATCTTTCACTTTACGTTACATAATACTTCGTTCATTCATCATAACAGGTAAAGCCACAGGAAAGATATTATACATCACATTAAGGAACATAAACATGCATCAACATCACATCATAAATGGCAACATCATACATACATAATGTACAACATCATCACCCTCATCATGCCCAACATGCTTTCTAAAACCTCGATCGTCATCTTAAAAACTCTTATGGGAACCTATACATCGACACTTACATCTGCACTTTCCCCCGAAAGTCAAAAGTCAATCTACACCTTCCTCGGGTTCAACAGCCCTATTCGGCGTATTGACACCCTTCAGTCGCATGGCCTTCATGCGACTGAACATCATGCGAGTGAACTAATACGGATGAACACCTACGCGAATGAACATCCAGTCGTGCGAATAGACAATGCGGATGAACACCTATGCGACTGGACCTTCAGTCGTGCGAATGAACCTTCAGTCGCATGACCCCCATGCGACTGGCCCTCCAGTCGTGCGAATGAACCCCAATCGTGTGAATGGACTCCAATCGCACCCTAATCGGCCGTATGGCCTCCATTCGGCCTCCAGTCGGTCGCCTAGCCCTAACTGATGCAGAATGCAGTTCAACCCGACAGCAGCCGAGGGTTTTCGGCCCCCAAACTCATCTAAACCCATTTTAAGCCTAAATCGACCATCCTAAACCTTAGGGATGCATACCATAACATCATTCAAGCACAACCAAGCAAGAAATCAAGTCACAATCGCGTCATACATATACATACACATACACAAACGGGTCAACTTACACACATACGAAAAACTCGATTTCAGATGTTTTCCAGCCCCAAATCGTTTGAAAACAAGTAAAAGAGGGGTCCTAGAACTCACCTAAACGAGCACAACAATAAGAGCTTCGATTCGGCTTGCTTCACGACGATTTTGGCGACCCGAATCGACCCGAACCAACACCTTTTCCTCTTTTTCTCTTCTTTCTCTCTTCTCCCTTTATGAAGCTGAAATGTGGGTGTGGGGAGAGTGGGCTGCCCTCTCCCTACATATATCACCACATTTCCCAACTTTTCTTCGTTGGCGAGTTTGGTCCCTCGACTTTTGGACTCTATTTTCTTTTCTTTCTTCACCGGCTTCAAAATAATAAATATTCGGGTGTTACAAGTCCACCCCCCTTAAATAGGTTTCGTCCCCGAAACCTATTCCTATCCATGATAGTACCTTCTTAGAACTTTCCTCTAAAGTGTGACTTAGAGAGAGGTGTTCTGGGAGATTTCTGATGATATTTTGAAAGTTTCATCACATTAATTTTCAGCTAAAAAGTTAGAATAATTTTGAAACCTTTGGTCCCTATTTCTTTGAAGGAATCCTACCCTTTTTTTTATTATCAAACATTATATTTGGTTTGTGAAGATCATATGTTTGCTTGATGTTGTGATATTTGTTTTTTCTAATCTTGTTCAACTCTTTTATGTTACCCATGTCATTATGTGAGCTAGAAGTCCTAGATCGATTAGTATGAAAATGACTTCTGATTTTGGGTTTCACACATGATATTGGTAAGATGGGCTAATTTTGGGGAAATCTCGACCCTTTTTACGTGAAGAAACAATTAGATGTATTGTGGTTGGTCATATCACAAACCGAACTAAATTGATTGAAATAGTAGTTTTTGGTGGAATGATTGTTCATGTCATAGATAGAATAGTATTGATTGAAAAAAACACTCATCTGTTTTGGGATTAGGCA
The DNA here is from genome assembly GCA_025506515.1 of Flaveria trinervia. Lineage (NCBI taxonomy): Eukaryota > Viridiplantae > Streptophyta > Magnoliopsida > Asterales > Asteraceae > Flaveria > Flaveria trinervia. The sequence continues at coordinate 9,525 of JACCIX010000254.1, read as the reverse complement.
TTTCACAAAAGTCACAATACATATGTTTGTTTCTTGACTCTGATTTTGCTGTTGCTAGCTTAGTAGATTTATCCATTCTCAACTCCGATTTTGCTGTTGCTGACTTAGTAGATTTATCCATTCTCAACTCATTCACAATCTTTGATCCAAGGGAAAAAGCAAAATCAGTTTTTTAGTACTTTGTTACAAAACACTACTTTTGTTGACTATTTTAGACTGTTGTTGTTTCCTTAACCTTTTCTTGACTTCCTCTTCATACTGATTTACATGATTCATATTGTAGATGTCAAAACCTAGTCATTGCTTTATTTTGATGATTAACGGTCTGAATGTATTTTTGTCTCCGAAAACATCAAACTTTTGCTTTTCTTTGACTGTGAAACTTTGTCTGATTTGCTTGAATTTTTTGGAGATTTAACCTCATTATGAGAAATGTTTTTAGCAGAAGGTTTCACTAAAGCCACGGCTTTCTTCTTTTCTTTTGAAATCGCTGATATAAATTTCACAAAGGGGACAATGGAATTGATTGGGCTCGTTGATTTTAGTTGGGTGACCTAATCTAATTTGTCCTTATTTGTTTTAATATAAACATTTGGTTATTTTGAGGATTTGTTACTTGTTTTACTATTGATTTTGGTTCAATAGTATTATGTTCATTTGGATGTTTGAGTGTGACAGATTCTGGCATGACAATGTAGTTGTCATTGTAAGGTGGGGGAGAAGTATTATACCAAATCCCAGTCATATCCTTAGGATCCTTTTATGATCTAGCATCTCTTGCAGCTTGACGGAAGACATTTGAAACTTATCAAGTTTCACTTAAGTAAGTGATTGTTCGACTATTGATTGATCTAACTTTTAAGGTAGTTGCTCATTCTCAGCTACAGGGGTGTGTTTTTCACCATGCAATTTTTCAATGTCAGATATGAGTGATTTGATTTTAATTTCAAAGCCTTTAATTTCACTCTTAAGCATCTCTTACTTGACTTTTTCTTGTTTTATTTTAGAAGGCAAATATGATTGTGCTCATGACAACCTTGCAGTTAAGTAATGCATTTTTCATTACAAAGGTTGGATTTTACTTTAGATGGCATATAAGCTAGACCATTATTGATGTGAGCCATAAGTGCATCATTCTAAAATAGAGGCTTCACTTTCTCTGCATTCAAACTCCAATCACACACTCCATCTTATCCGCATTCAAACTCCAATCACACACTCTGGTACAGTTGTTGATGGTGTTGGTGATGATATTGTCGTTGTTGATTGTTGGAGTGAGAGCTTTTGCTTGGTTGTGAAGATGACTGACCTTGAAAATTCCTTTGGAAATTGTTGTTGTTTCTTCTAGTAGCATATACGCTTTGGAGAAGTAGCTAGTCATACCACAGTTAAAACACTTTACCTTAGATTTGTCATATCCAAGTTTTGTGTTTTCATTAAGGCTAAGCTTTCTCCCTTTTTCTGAAAAACTTCTTGGCTCTCATTTTAATCATAGCCATTTGCCACTCCAGATACATTTCTTCCACATCATTTGATCCATATCTTCCGAGCCTTCTTCTATGACATGAGCAAAAGTGAGTCTGCCTTCGAGGTAAGCTTCAAAGCTAGCAACAAAGGCATTGTAAGTTGCCTTTTGCTCTTTTGATCTTGGGTCTTTAGGAGTAGTTAAAGAAGTTGCAGTGAACCCTGAAAGTTGAGATGATGTTGACGGCTTGCTTGTAGTCATCATCATCATTTGTGAGATCTTCAATAGGTATTCTTGAGGTTTTGTATAATGCAGCCTGATCAACAAACAATGTCACAGGAATGTGAGTGCCTTTTCATATTAAAATCCAGTAGTCCGGATCTACAGGTGTAATATAATTCATCATTCTGATTTTCCATTTCTTAAACTTAGATTTGTGTTTAAGCATGGTAGGTTTTGGAGTATGACCAAGTTCAGAGAAATTATAAGAATCCATTTTAATAAGTTATCTTTAACTTGTTTGAATAATGATTAGATAAATTTTGAAGTCCAAATAGTCCAGAACAAGCTTATGTATAAGGAGATTTGTTGATGTTTATATGTTTCTATTGTAATTTTTATGGTTGAGCAACTCTTCATAGATTTGTTCTTCAAGGTGAGTACGGATGAATAGTGACTATCAGTGTATTTTAGTAGATATTCAACTTGTATACTGAATAGAAGTAGTCGACCACTTTACCAGCAACTCAATCACCACATCACTCGAGTTTAGCTTAGATCTGAGCAGATCTAAAGAAGAACTGAGAGCCAACATGGATCAAAAACTAATTTAAGCTGGAATATGATGATTGAGTTAATGTATTTAAGGCATGAATATGAATCAACAAGGATGGAATATGATGATTGAGTCAATGAATTTAAGGCGGAATCAAACAATCATAGAACATTGAATGCAAGAAATACACATAAAAGCTCTTTGTAATAAAGGAGGTGAAAATGGTTACAATGAACGTTAGGGTTTGAGCATTAAACACTAACAAAACACATTGTGACATAAGAGTAAACAAAATACGCTAATTGACTATATTTTATGAACATTCACCTCACATACGAGGTTTTCTATTCTATCTATAGGTTGACAAGAAGCCTTTTACAAAATGACTAAACTACCCCTAGCCTATCTCACAGAACTAGTCTAAGTAAAAAATCTTCATTAGCATTTCTTTTGTTCATCCGCATTGACTAATATGGAAGAGTTGATCTTCATCAGCATTTAATGTTTCTTCTTTAGTATTAGTGTATGGTCATCAGCATTGACAAATGCGGATGAACAAACACTTATGTGTATTTGTTGTTGGACATCCGCATTACTAAATGCGGATGTGCAAAATACTTTTCAGCATTTGTTTCGGCTATCCGCATTTGTTAAAGCGGAAGAACAAACACTTGTCCGCATTTGTTCTATGTTTATCTGCATTTACAAATGCGGTTAGCCAACACTTGTCTTCTATTCTTTTTGTAGATTCTTCAGTCGCATTGGTTCTTGGACTTGTGCGATTTCCAGTAGAACAACCATTAACCCACCACTTGAATTGGCATGTATGATCCTTTCAAGGTCCAACAAATTGTTGGTCTTTTTTATCCATGCTTGAGAAAGAAAGATGATAATGTTTCATACCACTTTCTTGGTGCCTAATGAAGACCATAAAAAGCTTTGTCAAGCTTTTATACCCTATGTGGATAGTTAGGATCCTCAAAACGTAGAGGTTGAGCAAGAGACTTCTTCATCAATTATACCATATAAGAAGGAAAAATTAATATTCATATGGTAAACTATAATATTTTTAGGTGAAGCATAGGCAAGGAAGATTCTAATTGCTTCAATCCTGTTAATAGGTGCCAAGACTTTATCACAATCTAACCTTTATGCTTTAGTATAGCCTTGTACTATAAGCCTTGCTTTGTTTCTAACTATGATACCTCTATCATCTAGTTTGTTTTTAAACAACCTCCTTGTACCAACTGGATATTGGCCTTCAAGTAGATCAACTAGATTTTAGACTTTCTGCTTTCTGAACTACTAAAGATTTTCAAGCATTGAGTCAATCTAGCAGTTATCCTTTACAGCAATAGTGATGTTGGCAGGAACCACTTGTGAGAGAAAACAAGAGAAAATATAGATGTTTGCAGCTCCCAATTGACTTCTTATGGTTCTTTCATGAAGATCACCAATGATTTTCTCTATTGGATGATTCTTATGAATTCTAGATGTTGGAATTGATGCAACTTGAATGGATGAATCCAAATTAGGGATATTGGAAATGGATCGACTTGACATGGAGAGTCAAAAAAATAGTCTTGATCTTCAGAAGCTGAGTGAAATCCATCTTCATGGTATCTATGAGAAAATGTATGTATAACTTCTGTAGGCGTTATAGGAACATCTACAGATGTTGTATGTTTATCTGCGCATACATTGTAATCCTTAGAAAGTAAATTGAGTATCTCCAGAAAATAATCTATCTACTAATGTATACGAAACATCTGTGGAAGCAAAGTTTACTTCTCTAGAAGTTGAAAATCCATTTCCAATAGAATGATCATGACTGGTATGGCATGAAGGACAAGGATGAGTAGGACTTGAAGTATGTAATTGTACACTTGAGGATTTGCTGATAGTGACACTTCATTCATATTTGGAGGTACATAAAGATAACATGTATCCTAAGAACCTGCAATATTGAAATAACCTGAGTTAAATGTGTTTGTTAGTGCATCTATTGTAAGATTTCATATGCCCAAAACACATAGAATATTGATGTGGTTAGTACGTCATGATCCAAGTCGGGTTATACCCAATAACAAGCTATACAAACACCAACCATTATTTATTTGTTGATAAGATCATACAATAAATATTGACACCTATTTAGTAAATTGGTTTTCTAAATATTGCTTTTGTGAAAGAACAATATTATTTGGATAATTTGTTCATGAGATTTTTATTTGATACATTATTTAAGTTGGTTAAATAATGTCAAGTAAAAGAATGTTATGTTATAAAATTTAAACTATGTTTTAATTTTGTAACTTAATATATTTGAAAGTGTAGTTTTTTATAATAGATAAAAATGAGAGGGAAACCCCTTTTTGGGTGTGATTTCGGCCGCCCCTATGGGCCATTGAGGGGTTGTGTCTTGTTCTTGTTCTTTGCAAGAGTTAAGACACATTATCACTCTTCTCTCATCTTGCTACACTCTCTCTCTCACACACACAAAAGGCAACATATTCTCTCTTTGAAGACAGCAACATTTCGATTTGAAGCTGCCAGAAACAAGCTGAAAAATCGTTTTCTTGGTTGTATTGGCGGATTTGGGTTGCTCTTCTAAGGGTGTTCTTGTGGTGTAAAGCTCCCTAACAAAGCAAGGTGTTTGGAACAAGCTTGTGGGTACTACAACTTGAGGTTCTCTTCTTTGAGGGCTGCATATACAATATCATCATCATCTTCATCTCATCCTTCTTTTCATTGGCTTTTAAAGGCTGCAGAAAGGTAGTTTTAACAGCCCCTTGTGGCTGTCATATTATGTTGTTTTAAAGTTCTCATAGCTTGTCTATTCACATAATATGATCCTTGTTTTATGGGTTTGTTTCATATGCTTAATGGCCTCTTAAAGAACATATATTTCAGCTTTCAAAATTGCATTAAAACTAATATTATCCGCTGCGTTTTCTGAAAGTTTAAATGGTTAAACTACGTTTTATGTTCTTGCAAACCCAACATCTATATCAAACAACCAAGATGATCCATTCACGGATTTTAGAAATAAGGATTCATCAAAAGAAACATTAGGTGATTCCTCCACAATGTTTTGTTATGGAACATAATTGTATATGCTTTAGATGTTGATGAGTAACTAACAAAGAAAGAATCATAAATTTTTTCTAAAAAAATTTCTAATTGTTCTTTAGTGTTTAATACAGACACATGACATCCAAAAGCTCTAAGACATCCTATAAAGGTTATCTTTTAAATAAGAGCTCATAAGGGTTTTTATTGTGTTCTTTGACAATTACTTTTCTATTTTGAACAACTCATGCTGTATTAACTGCTTCAGCCCAAAAAGTAATTGGCAAGTGTGAATGAGCTAGCATTGTTCTTGTTGCTTCAATGAGAGTTCTATTTCTTGTTTTAGCAACTTCTTTTTGTTGTGGAGTTCTTGGAGCACTAAATTTTCTTGTAATGCCTTTGTCCCAGCAAAAGAAATCTAAATCATGATTAACAAATTCATTACCATTATCATTTCTCAAGATTTGAACTTTTAAATGAAGTTGATGCTCAATCTTAGTGATAAACTCCATTAATGTTTTTGATGTTTCACTTTTCTATTTCAATAAAATACCCATGTAAACCTTGTGAAATCATTAATAATCACCACACAATATTGCCTTTTACCAATGCTCAGTACATTGATTGAAGAAACAAGATCCATGTGAAGCATTTTAAGTGGTGTTGTGTTTGCGTTCATTTATTTGGCTCAAAATGATTAAAGAAGGTGTCATCAACATTTACTATCTTCTTTTTCAATTCTACCTTCTTGTGAGGTGTTTTGACTTGAGAATGTGGTTTTTCCTTCTTGTGCATTGAGTTGTCATGAGAACATGGTTGCTTCTTAGCTTTTGGTATCTTTTGTTTTTTATGCCACTTTTTAGGCATAAGATCTTCATGATTATCAATTGATTAAGAGTCTGATTCAACCTTCTGTGACTGTTGCTTCTTTGTGCTTTTTGTTTTCTTCTTTTTGTTGAAATAACGTTCCTTAGTGGAATGATTATTTTTGCCACAATAGCACAAATTTTGTTGAAATAACAATCAAATGTCATGTGATTGTTCATATTGCAAATGGAACAATAACTGCTAAAGTAGCATTCTTCAGGGTTGTGATTTTGCTTATCACACCACTTGCAATATTTCTTTTCTGAGTCAATATGAGCTTCAATCACTTTCTTTTTCTTTTACTGCTTTTGAGCCTTCAATTCTATTTCAAATTTTGAAACTGTTGAATCCTTGACATTCCTTGACATGACGTCAAAGGGTTCTTGTTTAGCAAAAGATGATTTCTGTTGCATAGGATTCACCACCTTCTATAGATTGGTCTTGTTGATGTTTGAAGATGCTCATATGTGCTTCCGTAGATCTTCTACACATTCAACAAAATTTTGTTTTTGTACATCTACTACGGATGTAATTTCTCAACAGGTTTCTTCTTTTGAGGAAGATCTACTTATGATGTTTTCTTTGTCTTTTTTGCGGAAGCGATTTTAATCTGTTATGTAGACCTAACATTAACATTAGTTTCAGTTGCTTTTGATGATGGTTCTTGTTTGTTCAGTTCATGAAGGCCTTCATTGAGCTGAGCAATCCTGTTATAGCTAGTGTTTAGCATATTTCTTTTCTTTAAAGGACAAGACAACTTGATTTCTTCAAGAACTTTGGCATGATAGGTTCAAAGGATACATTCTCTTCCTTACCCATAACATGATGATTTTCCTCATCATGTTCAACAGAGTCATCCAAATCATCACACTTATAATAGTCAAATTCTAAGTCATTTTGTTTGACATTTTTTGATTCAGATGACTCGGTTTCACTCACCTCAATTTCATGACTACTTGCCAATTTATTTGTTTTAGAATTTAATTTAATTTTAGTACTTGGCACAAAATGATTTGACAAGCTGTTAGTCATAGAATCAGGTAAAGGTGTGTAATTATCCTTCAACGGGTGTGCAACAACATTGAATCCCAATCCACACGTATTCTTTGATTCAATATGAAATTGAATCCCAATCCACACCTATTCTTTGATTCAATATGAGTATTTAGAAATTTCTCATATTGTTGAGATGATAATTGAAACTTCTGAAGTTTCACTTTAGTTGATGCATGATCAAACATGGATTTTGTTAAGAAGGTGGCTAGATTCTCAACTTGGACATTAAGGTTGTAATTTTTAGAAACAAGTTTATGTAAATCTTTTTGCAAAGAGGTCATTTTGGTTTGATATAACTTGTGTTCTCTTACATGAGATTCATTTAAAACTATTGTTTCTTTTACTTTGTTAGTCAGTTGTTGAGCATGGACTTTCTATCTTTCTAAATTTCAGCACACATTGATGAACATAATATGTCCCTTACCTCTCTTTGTTGGGTTTTGTTACATGTTTACCAAAGGTAGTTTAACTATTTAAATTACAAAACACAGCGGATATAAGGGTTAAAAATGGGTTTAACAATCTGAAAATATGAACCATTTTAAACGAAAAACAAAACCCAAGAACAAAGATCATATGTATGTGAAATGAAATGCTATCAAAAACCAAAACAACAACCAAAGGGTGTTCTTGAAACTACCTTTCAAGAACAAGAGATGTTGTATGGATGAGAAGAAGACGATGAAGCTTGTTGAATGCCTAGCCTGCAAAAGAGAAGTGCTCAAGCTTGTATACCCACAAGCTCTTGCAAACACCTAATTTGTTAGGGAGTGCAACACCAGGTGTCTCCTCCTTCTTGCAAATCCGAAAACAACCAAGAGAGACTTCAAATTTTAGCCAAGAAATTCGAAATGTTCAGCCAAAGAAGGAAGAGAGAAAGTTCTTTGCATGCGTGTATGAGAGAGTGTGTTAATGGGAAGATTGCAAGGATAATCAGGTGTTGTATTAAACCAAGACTAAAAGATTCCAAACCACACAAAGGGGCGGCTGAATGGATCCCTTTTAAAAAGGGTTCCCTCCCATTTTTTTAATAAATTTTTACACTCTTAAACCCATAAGAGTATAAAATTAAAACCTCTTTTCATTTTATAACATTAACACATTATTATTTGTTATTATTTAACTTATTTAAATAATGGTGCAAATAATTTTATTGGGTTTGTTAGAACATAAAATGAAGTTTAACCTTTTAAACTTTCTGAAAACGCAGCGGAAATATAGCATTATAAACCCTTTTATAAACTGAAAATATGTTGTTTTGGTAACCATATTAGAGTATAAAACAAACCCATATAACAAGGATCATTTATGTGAATAAAACAAGCTATGAACAAAGAAACGAGCATAATATGACAGGCACAAAAGGGGCTGCCAATATACCTTTCTCCAGCAGAAAAACGACCAAGATGAGAGGTTTTGGATGCTTGAAATCGGCCAAGATGCTCAAAGTAGAGACCCTCAAGCTTGTATACCCAAAGCTTATGGCAAAAACCCTTCTTGTTAGGGAGAGATAACACCAAGAAAGCTCAAAACTCATCCATTTTTGCTGCTGAATCCGTAAATGGAGAGGGAGAGAGAGGAGAGTTTTTTTGTGTTTTGCATGTATTGGAATAAATGAATGAATTGAGTGTATGACTAGTTAAGAGTGTGTGTGTTTTCAAGACACAAAGTTGGTCCAATGACCTTAAGGGGGCAGCCAAAAGATTCAAAATAAAAGAGTTTTCCCTCCTTTAAAATGATCACAATACAAAAATTAACTAGTCACAAGTCACACAATAAAAAGTCACCTTCTAGACTTGATTTATAAATATGACATATGTATTCTTTATTAAACACTTTAATTAAAGTACACTCATATATTATTAGTGTTATTTAAACCCCTTTTAAATAACAAGAATAACAATCATCTATCCTTTTGTCACACATGTCATGTTAAATCCAAGAACACAGAATGATCATTTCTTGTTGATTTAACTTGTCAGGCCTTAGACATCTAACTCTCAACGAATAAGAGGAACAAATTCCATCTTGACTACATACGTTTCTCACAAACACCTCGTGTTATATCTGAACATACCCGTATGTACTGTCCATTATTTCAGGATAGTGAAGAATTAGCTCAAGGTATAATACTTAGTGAATATCAAAACTCAATATGTATCACAGGTCGGAGGATACCAAATGATATTCGCCTTTACTCAAATTTACTTATGATCAATTATTAAGATTCCATGTAGTAAAATTTGAGATGCGGGTTAGTCCAATATTTGTGTCCCACAAATATCTACGA